>CAUJGJ010000185.1:4244274-4251774 GCA_963170055.1 Halisarca cf. caerulea | reverse complement strand
TACATTTAAAGCTAGAATATTTAATTTACTACACTAAGGAAGAGTATGTATCGGAACAGATCGAGGACTAGACTTGGAATGAAACACACAAAAGAACACTACAGTAACTATGCATATTAGAATTAGTAGAAAAATACACTGCTTTCAACTTCAAAAACGAAATAGCAATTTATGACAATAGAGCATCAAGGTAAAGGTAGCTAGATAACAAAGTGCCTATTAGTAAATTAGCATACTAGTACTAGTATATATACATAAAATGATCCCATCCCTCCAAAGATCGCATTAGACAGTATGGTACATAAAGCAAGTGAACTGCTATTCTTCTACACACTGTAAAGATGGCAGTGTTTCAATGTGAGTCTACTCGGTACACATACGTACATACGTAACTAGTAAAAACTTGATGCCCAATTCTTCCAACAACCATTGTCTCGTGTGAGTTACCTGTTATGAGCACACAAGGTAGGGAGTTCCAAATCCTCTGACCACACAAATATGTGAACACAGCATCTGAATCAAGAGAATATACATATATACACATGTGCACACATGCACATGTACATGTGTGTGTGTGTGCGCGCACATACACACACACACACACACACACACACACACACACACACACACACACATACACACACACACACACACACACACACATACGTATAAAATTATTCACAGATTCAAAAATTTCCCATTGCTTCTCTTCTAAAAACCACCTCTACTCTCTTTGTTCAGGATCTGGAGATGACATCCTCCAGGCCAAAACATCCATCCAGATGAGATGGTAGCTAGAAAACAAATTATGCTTGCCCACATGTTTCCACAAAACATAGGAATAGTTTGTATTGCATTAGTAGGTTACTTCTCAAGCAGGAGCACATCGGTCTACCTGGACACATTCTTGGAGAGATGCTCACCTTTCTCTACGACAAGAATGTATCTCGCTCCCAGTGACTCAAACTCCACACTGCTGACAACTCCCGGGATCTGCACAGAGATGTTATGCTATATGTTACATTATAATGGCTGTAAACCTATAGCCCAAGGCTGGTATGAATGTGGGATGCAAGTATGTACAGCAACAACACAGTAGTACAAGAGGCACTAGGTGGGGACAACTGCGTGTGTACAATGTACGTCCCACACAACATTCTCAATCATATACAGCTAACAAACCAGGTGTCAACCACCCAAAAACTGACCTGCTTCCCTGAGTCTGAAGTAGAGCAATCATAAGGATCAGATCCAGTCTCCTGCAACGACAGTGAATAGATAACTGAGTGTGATATTACATTCTGTACTATGAACATAGTCAAACATGCATCTGATGAACACTAAGTCATTGAAGAAAAATAGAGACACATGAATGCACTACACATATCTATACATGAATATCTTATATACTGTATGTATATAAGTGTACTAGTCATTACATGCACATATAATATATATGCAGACACAAACACACATGTACGCACACACACACACACACACACACACACACACACACACACACACACACACACACACACACGCACACACACACACACACACACACACACACACACACACACACACACACACATACACACACACACATACACATGCGCGTGCGTGCACACACACACACACACACACACACACACACACACACACACTACGTATGGGTGTACACAAGTACAAAACTCATAAATACTACTATACAATATACGTATACTGTAAAAGTAACTGCACATGTGTACCTTCCACAACACAAGCCCAGCAATGTACCCTGATCCACTTGCTGATATTCCAAGTGAACTTCTTGAGCACTGCGTGAGGGCCACCACATCTACAGCAGAACATACATAAGTATATGCAAACAACTGCTACACACTGTACGTATCCTGTGCGGTAAGCTATGCAGGGAGCCAACTAGACTACTGTGTATAGAACCCTACTCAAAACCATCAGACACAATGTCATTCCCATGTCAAACGCATACAGCCATATGCAGCAGCCTCAAACAAGGTGCGGATATACAGGTTCTAAAAACTACGTATACAGCTGTGGGTAGCTTATCATCTGTGGACATTGACCTTGTAGAATGCAGTTAAACTCATTTTGATCCTTGAAGTTCTGAACCAGACAGTAGTAGGCCTCACGTTGTGTAGCCATCTTGCCTTCACTCAACAAGCGATAGATAAGACTAAGAACCTGCCAAACTACAGAAACATGTGTATGATGAGGGTGTGAAAGGGAGAGGGGGAATGAGGTAGAGGGCAGAGGCATAATATAAATGGCACACACACACACACACATACACACACACACACACACACACACACACACACACACACACACACACACAGACGAGCATGTAGACTACGTAATTGACATAAATTCAAATAACAGCTAAGGTGTAGGTCCATTTACCATGTTGATCAATGAGCTCTCACAATCTCTACATACATAAGATCTTGCCTTGTACAGTAGTCTCCACCACCCCAGGTGTCAGCTACTACCAAACAATAAGGCACTCCCCCACATGGCTACCAATACACAACCATTACACACAGGCAAAGGAAGCAAAATAAAGTATGTACATGTGAGAGAAGGCCAAGTACAGGTTTTGAGAGATTCGAAAGACAAATGTACGTAGGTTCCAATGGATTTTTAAGGCTTTGGTCTTAAAGGGAGAAGGGGGTATGACCCCCCCACCCCCTGGTTCCACTACCTATTTAATGCAGACCATTTCAGACTATCTCCCTGCCTCCTTTAACCCATACCAAATGCACAGCTAGTCTCGCGAGCCAGCCCCTAACCGCCGCTATTCCACCCCGCCCTTCGCAAGAAGGAATAGCGGCGGTTAGGGGCTGGCTCGCGAGACTAATGCACAGCCTACCCCATAAAGTGGCTCTTAAAAATTAAACAGTGAAAAAATAACAAATACATGTTGAATTTACAGCCTAGAGTTAACACCATCAGCATATGTTCAGGACTCTGTGGTGAACACACTAACTCTTAGTATAATTCTTGCATCCAGAGCCTCTCCTACCAAACAGACTCTTTGCAGTCTTGTCTCCTCCAAGGTGCACTTTGCCAGCTATGTCTCTCTTCACATTCTTACCAGTGCGACTGATCTGCAAACAAGGTTGCAAAATTCTGCAAATGGGCAACTATAATAGTACTCCCAATATTAGTTCCTGCAAACTTGGCACATGAAAAACATTCATTTATTCAGCCCTTCTAACAAATTTCAGCGAACTATATTGGCATCGATATAACAATATAAATTTATTCTTTGACTAAAAATGGGTACTTTGTAGCTGCAAACGGCTCACAAGTCGGAATTCCGGACATTTGTTGTTAGAAATATCTTCTAGGAAGGATACCACCAGCTGCTCGATTATCTGCAATGTCTCCTCCCTGTGAGTAACACGAGCGTCACAAAACTCTTCAGCAGGACACTTGTAGCTACATGTGTCTGTGACATCGACTTGCTTGGCAAGTGCCATGGAGAAAGACGGACGCTGTGGGCAACTGAGGCAACGCGCGCCATTTACGCGCCTGAAATGGAACTGGGAAAAGAGTGCGGGATTTCCCCTATTTGGATCCGTACTGATAGCTTTTATTCGTGTGCAAGTATTCTGTGATCCAAGCTTCTCTGCTATGTTTTCGAACAGGAGACGCGGTCGTGGTGGATTCCCTCTCTTCCTCCTGGCGTTTCAGGTGCTTCGAGCTTTAAGTGGAGGTAACGAATTGTTTCCCGTGACCCTGGCCCTTATCATAGGGAACGTGGCTGCGTTTATTCAGCCGTCATTCGGAGGGCAAAGATATTCAAGATATTCGTCGGCAAATTTTAAATGGCCTGATATCGAGGACATTTGTATAAGTGCTGGTGATGTGTGGTACAAACATCAGTGGAAGAGGCTTGTTCTATCTCCTTTCTTCCACTTGGACGAATGGCACATTTATTACAATACGATTTCTCTTCTTTGGAAGGGGATATCTCTAGAAAGGCACTTTGGTAGTGCTTATTTTCTTTACATGACGTCTGTATTCAGTGTCCTGACTGGTGTAGTATATTGCGGACTCCAGTTCCTGCTATCGGAGTATTTCGGTAGCTCGTCCTATGTGTGGCAATGTGCAGCCGGTTTCTCTGGAGTCCTGTTTGCCTTCAAGGTGGTCACCACGTACGGCATGCCTCAGCATACTGTCTACATCATGGGATTCATTCCCATTCCAAGTCGGCATGCAACGTGGGCTGAACTTATACTGATACATGTATTGGTTCCGCGGTCATCTTTCACCGGCCATCTTGCTGGAATCTTAGTGGGGTTGCTGTACGTTAAGGGTCCCCTGAAGCTCATTATGGACCTACCTCTAGGAGGCACACAATGGCTAGGTATGGTATATAGTGATGTATGTATCCTACTTAGTGTACTTCCTATCAATGTAATGCTTCTGTGTTTTGTGTAGGATCTTTCAGTGGTAGGCAGCCAAGGTTTCAAGGATCAGGACAAAGTGGATACCGTAAGTAAATGCTGTGTGTGTGTGTGTGTGTGTGTGTGTGTGTGTGTGTGTGTGTGTGTGTGTGTGTGTGTGTGTAGTTCAATGTATGATTGTATATAACCCTCAGTGCATCTACTAGGTGGGTTTGCATAAACATACATACATATATATACATACACACATGCATACATAATATATACATACATGCATACATACATATATACATACGTACATGTGTACATATGTATGCATCCATGTTATGTGTACCTGCTCTGTAGGTAATTTATCACTGTTCTCAAGTGTTTGCATTTATGTGCATATGTAGCATGTACGTAAGTGTATCAATCTACCATGTAAAAGAGCACATGTGTGTACATATTATAAAATTCCATCTTTTGGGTGTGATCCTTAGGTAACAGTGGAGAACCATCCCATAACCCAGTCCACGATCACCACACAGGAGTTTCACATGATGAAGTAGGAGAGGAGGTTGATAATGACAGTGAAGATGAGGCACTCCAGATAGCCATTAGGCAGAGTCTAGCAGACAGAAGTAGGCGTGAGCCTCACTATGCAATTCCTACCACCTCCTCCACTGCTCCACCTCCCTATAACCCTGAGTACACCTTGAACACACACTCTTCTCCAGAGGGAGCCACCACAGGGGAATCCGATGTAAATTATTCTAACCGAGTAAACAGGCAAGAATATGCAGCAGATCGGTCCAGCCTTAGACAGAGGCCTCCACAAGGCAGACAACCTCTCGATGAACTTAGAGCTGCAAGACTGTCAAGATTTGAACAGAGCAGGAAGTAGTTCTATAGTCATTTTAACTTGAAAAAGTCATAATGCACTGTATCTCCAGATTGCATGTGTGTGGCATTAGTACTGACTGCTAAGACTATGTCCACAGTACTTTGATTTCAGCTACTCCGACGGCAACAAAAATGATAATCGACATATACAGTAAACTCTGTCTATAACGAACATTCAAGGAACAAGTAACTGTGGTCTCTGTAGACAGGTGGTCCTCATACAGAGGTGCTTTATTATCACTGAGGTGGTCAGTAAGCCAGCCTGTACACCATGGTCTCTATATAGACAGGTGTTCTTTATATAGAGTGGTGTTCAAGACAGGTTTACTGTAGGTCGTTATAGCATGAAATCAATGTAGTACACTAGCTAAAACATACAGTAAAACCTGTACTGTCTTAAAAACCACTGTAGGCTGGCTCATTGTCCACCTCAGTTGTACTAAAGCACCTCCATACAAGGACCACCTGTCTACAGAGACCACTATTACTTGGTCCCTTGAGTCGTCGATACAAACAGGTTTTACTGTATTGTTTGAAGACATTTCAACAGCTTACAATAAGCTGCCGAAACATTGGGAAAAAAAACTTTTGGAAAAGGAGTTTAAAAACTAACGTGCATTTGTAGAAGAACGGGGAAAATAAAGAACTATGTAATAATTATTAGTGTAACGTCATGTACACGAGGAATTGGTATATCATTGATACGCTCCTTTTAATACCGATAAAATGATACTGATATAGTATGACAGCAGCTGATAAACTGATTTTAATTTGCGACAAAATAAAATGTGTTACTCATGAAGTCCTCTCTCTTCTTCCTTGTACAGTAAAACTTGTCTGTAGCGACCATTCAAAGGACCAAGTAATTGTGGTCTCTGTAGACAGGTGGTCCTTGTATGGAGGTGCTTCAGTACAACTGAGGTGGACAATGACCCAGTATACCATGGTCTCTATAGACGGGTGATCTTTATATGTGAATGGTCTTTAAGACCGGTGTTACTGTATTTCCCAACTCCATCATATGCAGTGCATTGATCTTGACATACACCAGTGCAGGACATAGAATAAGAAGGACATGTACACAGCAACGCATATTATATAGAGGTCCAATAACAATTATTTCATCACTGTAGTCCCAATACACTGTAAGCCTCCAAAAGAGGATAACCTCCCTCGGGGCGAAGTATCTGACATTACATTGACCCCCCCCCCCCCCCTCACACACACATACACATATCATATTTCGATGGATTTTACAATCTATTATGGTTCCACTATAATGTTTACTGTCGCGGAGTGACGACATCGGGAATTCCCCCAGTGTTGTCCTACCGCCCACCATTGCCAGCTGGCGCGAGAATCATTCTATCGAAACGAAAGATGAAACGGTTCCTGAATTACGCCTGCTGGTTTTTCAAAGATGAGTGTGAGTGATATTGGCGTATGTGTATCTGTCTGTATCTTATAGTGCCTATTAGCACGGTGCATTTTAGTAGTATTTGATTGATTACGATATCCCCTAGTTGCAACTTGTCGTATGCTTGCAAGCAGGATCATCTCGAGGTCACTGCTTCCCGTCTATAGTGGAGCTTGTATAATGCAGACACCTTCCATTAGGGAACCACCAAAAGTGTCCTGATTACAGAGGTATCCTGATTTTTCAGGGTGTCCCAATATGTCATTCTTCTAGATTCTTAGTTGTATGAAAATTTTGAACCATAATCTAATACCCAGTTTATACAGGTGTCCAAATGTTGAAGTGTCCTGAATATAAGATTTCACTGAGTCTGGATAAGTTGATTCACTGGGGATATCAAAATAAATTCCATTAATTATCTAAACAAACAGAGGTTTATTTATCTTAGTTTTGAAATGAGTAGGGACAAACAGACTCCCTCAACTTATCCAGAACTTCCGGTTATGCAAGTGTGATTTAGTTCGAAGTGGGCCGCACTGCAATTGTTATACTGTGGAATTCACTCCCTGAGATTGTTCTATCCCACCCTCTCCAATAACTTGAGATATGCGTAAAATATGACTCTTTGTGGCAGCGTTTTATCTTGCATTTTGATTCCTAAGACACATGTGCTTCTTTCTTCTTATACCCATGCTCATCTTGCCATGTTATTCAACCATCTAACCATCTCTAATCAACTACTTCCTTTTCTGTCCCACAAAATTTGTA
>CAUJGJ010000185.1:4236774-4241774 GCA_963170055.1 Halisarca cf. caerulea | reverse complement strand
AATGGCTAGGATGTGAACTTTGGGGGGGGGGGGGGGCTCAGTATTCCAGTGCATGCCTGCCATACAAAGCATGATTGTGTTTAACTAGGGGGTCTGGGGTTATGCTCTCCCAGGGAAAATTAGAGTTTTTAGATTATGGAAGGTGGTATTTCAGGCCATTTTAAACCATTCAATGTTGATTTTTACACTCAAGTAGGGCCTTCTCATTTAGGGTGGAAGCTCCCTCTGCTCCACTGGATAGAACTTTGAATGCTTAAGACAGGCACTCTAGCTGCATGGCTTATAAAATGTACTCACCCTTGGGTTACGAAGTTCCTGAGGGAAAGTGTATTTTATATGCCATACAGCCCTCAAGCCTATGTCTTAGCCACTGAATAGTATACAGCTGTTATACAGAGTATTCTTTATAATCCAACTGAGAGCATCTGCAACCTCGATCTATGATTCCGCTATAGGGAGAAGTGTGTACATGGTGTTTATATATGGATATCAGTGTAATGATTTATCAATCGAATAAAATAATATTACCATTACAAATTTTCAAGGGGGGGGAGGGCAAGAAATTTCCAAGGAGGGGTATTTCCCCCCCCTGCCCCTCCCCCCTAAAAGAAACCCTGCAAATACTACTGGGTTGCCCCATTTTCCCTGAACTACTGAAATGTGCCATACGTATGTTTAAAGCTGTATGTGAATTCTTCAAAAATGACAAAATTGTTGTTAATTTTGTAGGTCATGTATTGTTAATGTGATCTAATAATATTGTGTGACCTGCTTGGGTAGAATCTCTCCAGACTATAAACATACTACAACAGGTGCTACAATCTTTAACTCCCTCTTACCAGGTATTGCTTGTTTTTCTGGCTGGAATTTTTGCTAACGGGTTTGGAACATCTATTGTGGAGACTCTTTTAAACCCATTCCTGGGTACTAATTTCGGATTCAACATTGAAACAATATCATATGTAGTGACAGCAACATTGGTCATTTTCTGCCTCGCTCTGGTATTTGTGTAAGTGATCATGCATACACTTTGTTGTGCATGTATCAAGCATATCAGGCGGATTGGCAGATGCTCAAATTGTGCTTTTTGAGTATACAATAGAACCTCTACACAAAGGGCACTTTTTGAGTACAGTATAACTTTAGTTTTCTTCATCTTCATAGAGTAGTACAATGGAAACTCACTGCAAAGAACTCTTTTACAAGGAATTTCTGCATGTAGTGAACAAATTCGTGTGACCCAGTGAATGTTCTTGTATGAAACTTCAATTGGTTATAGTAACTATCTGATATAATAAAGTATTTACAGTGTCCCCTGGGATTCGTTATAGTAAGATTCCACTGTAGTCCTCTTTGGAGGTTCAAACTGTATTAGGACTACAGGACTGGTAGCATTTTGGAACCTCAAGATGTGTCCTTTGTAGAGAGGTTTCTTATACTGTGTCCTTATTTGGGAAAGTCCACTATCAGAGGGTCCACTAAATATATTTATTATGTCGTAGATGTCCATTGCTATGCAATCTAACTTATATCAATCAGCTGAAGAAGGTCCGCAGACTGAAACATCCTATTATTAATTTGTTTCTATCGTAAATCTGCTACAAGAAGCTCGATAAATTGATACACATGCGTATGTTTTACAGTGTAATCTTGCGAATTGTACCATTATTTGTAGTGAATTCTATTCAAGTGCGATTCTCTGTGATCCTTTCCCAAATAGACATGTCCTGCAGAAGTGTGGAGTGAAGAATAAGGATATTTGTATTATTGGGTTTGTGTTGGGTATTGCTGGATTGGTTATTCTTGCTGACTGGCAGTCTCTAGGAGGAGATCCTTGTGACCAGTACAGCTATGATAAGTTTAACAGTTCATCCTACTTTCAAGGTGTGTGTGTGTGTGTGTGTGTGTGTGTGTGTGTGTGTGTGTGTGTGTGTGTGTGTGTATGCGTGTGTGTGTGTGTGCATGCATGCTACATCTCTATGCATGTGTGTGCAATCATACGCAAAAGTGCTGATGTATTTGTCCCTTTATATTAAAGTATTCTGTCCATACTGTCCTCCTCTCCAGACCATCCATACTTCCAAGAAGACACACACGTCAACGTCTCCTCCTGGGAAGGATTGTGTCCAAGCAACAGCACTGAGGTGTGTCTGTCTATGGAGGTGTGTCTCAACCACAGTGGTCCACCGGAGGAGTGTTTCTGGAACCCGAAGTCCAGAATCAGTGGAATATTCTGTGAAGAGTGTGAGAAACTGTGTAGGAGTTGGAGGACCAGTCTCAACTTTGCACAGTTGATCATTGGAGTTGTAATGTTTTCTCTATCGTTTAACATGTGTAAAATGGTTTTGAGTATTCTCATATCCAATGGCATGGGGAGTGAAGGACAGGTAAGCTGTACTCTGTTGGATGTATATACTATTCTCCGTTGGATGCATGTACTACCAGTACCATATTATTTGTATCTGCATTAGTTAAATATATGTATAAGCAGCACATCTGCCAGTATTTGTGGTTGTGTTCATTCATCTTGGCTTAGCACACCTCACATTATTCTACAATAGTTTAGCATGAAATTAGCCATTTTGTGATTCCTTTTTTCAAGCATTTTTCATTGACACTAGTACGTACTAGTAGTACGTACATACTAGTACGTACTAGTAGTACGTACATACTAGTACGTATATATGTTTTTCCTCTGCCTTGTGTGTGTGTGTGTGTGTGTGTGTGTGTGTGTGTGTGTGTGTGTGTGTGTGTGTGTGTGTGTGTGTGTACGTGTGTATGCGTGTATGTGTGTATGTGTGTGTGTGTGTGTGTGTGTGTGTGTGTGTGTGTGTGTGTGTGTGTGTGTATGGTGTGTGTACATGTGTGTATGCATGTGTGTATGTGTGTGTGTGTGTGTGTGTGTGTGTGTGTGTGTGTGTGTGTGTGCGCACACGCGTGTGTGATATTCATTGGATGTACATGTACATTGTGGCTTATTGACATACAATGTGTTCGTGCCAAAACTTATGCCCTTATATTCCAATGATATATGGTTCATTGCTGTTTTCCTACCTAGAGTCTTATTTCTGGTGTAGTGGTTCTTGTAGGAGGTATACCAAAAATAGTAGGACCACTTGGAGGTATGATATGCATCACTTTATTAACTGTCATCTCTGTGCAATGTATACACCTGCCTTGTTGCACCACTAAACTTGCACACACACACTATACACACAAATGTATGTGCATACTTGTGCGCACATCTCACACACGTGTAGCACACATATGCCCCCTCATGCACACATGCACACACACACACACACACACACACACACACACACACACACACACACACACACACACACACACACACACACACACACACACACACACACACACACACACACACACTTGTCAATATGTAGTTTAACATGATATTCCACATTCTTGCAGGAAATGCCCTATTTTTAGCTGCTGGGCATCGCACGTACCTTCCAATGCTAGTTCTTAGCTCATTCCTCCTATTGACACTGCTGCCTTATCTGCTGCTCTACCATAAACTGTCCCCTCAACCACACTCAAGGGCCAGGTCTGTCCTTGCTCAGGAAGAGAGTGCGCTAGATGATGACATCGAGCTGTTGGAGAAGAGTGAATTTGACTGTGAGGGACAAACTGATAGTATCATCCTAGAAGAAGACAATAGAGAAACACAGATGTTTGTAGAAGCTACAGAACTATAGCACTTTAATTTTACACTTTGCAATTGATTTAATTTATTTTACTGTTTTCTACCAATGTTGAATGTATTTTATGCTGTGATGTTTTGTCCTTTTGTTGTTCTTTGTTCTTGTACAGTTTCTTGCTTGTACAGGGCTTGTACAGTTTCTGCCAATTTTGCTTTACATTGCTAGCAAGAAATTCCATATGCACCATGTAACATGTACACGCGTACATACACGCGTGTGTACGTAGCGTCTTGAACACATTCACCATCACTAATTATTGATTAACAAACAATAACATAATACACATGTACATAAAATTAATAATAAGACTCAACAGTAATTAATAAGAAAATTGAATGAGTATAATATATGATGTACATCTGTTGAATAATTTAAAATGATATGGTATAATTATGCATGCATGGTATAGCGTCTTGAACACAGCAGATCATGATTAGCCTGCATGTATGTACTTTTCTGTTGTGAATGGAGCGCTTTTCAAATGCGTGTATATAGGTATCACTTTAAAAACCCATCCTGAACTTACCTCTTTGGCCTATGGCCATACCACGCTGAATACACCAGTTCTCGTCTAATCACTGAAGTTAAGCAGCGTCGGGCTGGGTTAGTACTTGGATGGGTGACCGCCTGGGAATACCTAGTGCTGTAGGTCCTTCTTTTTTTTTTTTTCTTTCAAGGTTACACAATGGAGTCCCTCTAATCCGTATGCCCCTGAATCGCACACACCCCTCTTAATGTGGACACATAATTATGGTACCGAATAATCCACTATGTAATAAGCCAATTAAGGCACATCTTCACCCTTGAAATGAGATCCCCTCTATAATCAGGACAGTCCTTTCTGGTATACTTCTCAATTGTAGGACTTAAGACGTCTATAACGATACAATTCTTTCCTTAAACAAGCGATTCGAGTTTAGAAAACTCGTGGGCCGCCTACGGCCCTGGAAACTCGAATCGCTTGGAAATCGTCGTTATTGACTAAAATAATACTTCGAAGAACTCTTCTGGTCGAAAAGACTCTTCGCTGATAAAATCAGGAGCAAACGAATGAATTTCACCGAAATATAGCCGAAAGATTACGTACCGACTTCGGGTCCGCCATGTTGTTGACATATATATATATATATATATATATATATATATATATATATATATATATATATAATATTATATATAGGACACTTCCGGTGAAAGTAAAAACAATATAGGGGCGCCTTCCGGCGGCCCAAAAATAATCAATGGTGTAATATTTCACCCATCACAGGCTTA
>CAUJGJ010000185.1:4204274-4231774 GCA_963170055.1 Halisarca cf. caerulea | reverse complement strand
CCCTTGCATATAAAGATTCCTGTGGTAAATATAACCAGAAGTTTCGACTACCAGAGCACTCACCTGGACCTAAACTTAAGGCAATTCCTCCTAGTCCAAATGCCCAAAGGAAACTTGTGTTCTTAATCTGAGATTTCACTTTGTCCTCTCCTTTCAGCTTCATGGCGATGTTGCTGGTTTCTCCAAGGTACACTCTCAACAAAGTTGCTCCTCCACCCGAACACACTCCTTGAAAGATCCTCCCAATGATGAGCATCTCCCCACGAACACCAGTTCCATACAGTAGACTGCCCACCACTAGAGAGAGTGTGACAGTCAACATGAGAGTCTTGATTCTGAAGTATTTTATCGCAATGCCATTTCCGAGTGCAGAGCAAAATTCCCCAATGCTGTAGGCAGCCACAATCCAAGCATAGTAGATCTCCCCAAGCCCAAGACCCGGGCGAATCTACAAACATTACAAATTGTACTTCTAATGGTGTAATGCTTTCATTATACCCAATACAAGTCAATACAAGTCGATCGTCTTTTTGAGTGTGCGGAACCTGCATGCTTATGGTCATAGGCTAATGCAATCACAGTGCCTATGAGCAGTATTGATGAGTGAAAAGTAGGACTGTACAACAAGTGTGAAATGCAGTCAGCTACACCTCTACAATCTTGAGTTACATTGATATACTCAGTGAAACCTCTCTAATCTGAAACTCAATGGGACTTGAAAAATTGTCGGATTAGAAAATTGTCAGATTATGAAGTGACTCTTAGCATGTACTTACATATGGTGACTGTACCTCATAAGATGGTCAGACTAGAGAGAATGTCGGATTATAGAGGTGTCGGATTGTAGAGGTTTCAGAATAAAAGTTACCACTGGCAGTAGTAATAGACTATACTATGTACATGGGTCGGTCAATAATATGACAGCCTACAATGCTGTTTGGTACCTACCGTGTATCAGATTATCTGAGTTCCACCCACCAGAGTTCTGCCCACCAGAGTTCCGCCCACCACATGAAGTATATAAGTTCAACAATAAGTGGATTCTATCTTCCAAGGCCCACAATTCCCACTTTGCTATATAACATCTGCATAGGATCCATGTACAGCAGGTCCTCGTATGACAAACTGCATAGGATCCATGTACAGCAGGTCCTCGTATGGCAAACTGCATAGGATCCATGTACAGCAGGTCCTCGTATGACAAACTGCATAGGATCCATGTACAGCAGGTCCTCGTATGGCAAACTGCATAGGATCCATGTACAGTAGGTCCTCGTAGGACAACTGCATAGGATCCATATACAGGTCCTCGTAGGACAAACTGTATAGGATCCATGTACAGTAGGTCCTCAAACTGTATAGGATCTATGTACAGTAGGTCCTCGTAGGAAAAAATTAAAAGGACCCATAAATTGTTTCTCATAGTTGGAAGTTCTTACTTGAATAGGACACTACATGTCTGGTACTATATACAACAAACCAAGCAAAGCTCAGTAAATAGTTTGTACTCAATTTAAAATAGAGAACTCATTTGACAACATCTTTAAGTGTGTTCGTTTTAATGCGGTTCTACTGTTACCTGAGTATGTACTTCCAGCACACTACTACTTACGTAGCTCCAGATGTGTACAACACAAAAGCTTGCTATTGTAGTATAGAGTCAATTACACACATACAAGAAATATTTTTTCTATTTAAACATTCAGTACTTACTGAATCACTGCTTTCAATATCAGTGGGCGTGGTCACAAACTGGTGGAGAGAGGAATACGTAACTGTCCAGGAGTAGGTTCCAACAAATCCGAACATGTATACAATCCACCAGTTCCTCTTCAGCCGAGCAACATCTGGAACTGGGAATTAACAGGGATAAGTGCACAGGTCGATGCAGTATGTAATATAATATAAATATCAACAACCAAAACACGTGACAACACGTGACTTGTTTTGTGCCAATTCGCCAACACTACATGAGCTAGTCTCGCTAGCCAGACCCATGCTCGCTTTCCTTTTTCGGGGACTGACGTCAGTCCCCGAAAAAGGAAAGCGAGCATGGGTCTGGCTAGCGAGACTATACATGAGCATGGTCTAGTTGTTGAGGTAATTGAATACTTAAGGGTAGGGAAGGATAATTTCGACAAATACCCATCCTAGTGATACAACTAGGGGTCCCAAGGTACTCCTCAGATAGCATTAAAACAGTAAAATCAATCATTGGTGTACTGAGACCGAAATCACCGACCCGCTGTCAGGATGAATCATACACTAGACCCTTTTCGATAGCGTGATACCGTACTTCAAAGTCATTGAGGTGTACACGATACATATCTACGTACTGGGGTCGGAGAACTGGAGCTTTAGACGATTCATCGCTCTTCGCCATCTTTCGAACCTCCGAGGCATCATCTCGATCTCATCAGCCTTAGGCTCGCGTAACCACACCCTTTGCTGCCATAGTTACGATTCGGTCGATCTGGCCATAGATGATCCACCTACTACCATACAAACACTGCAACCCATGCCATTGATGTTCAAGTGGCAGAGGGGCGCATATAAACTTTCACAACTACCTTTATAGTCTATTTCGTGTATTATACCTTATATCTAGCTTTTGTAATCATATTCATTAATAAATAAAAAAATTATAAAAAAAAATAGATGATAGGCTAGGTCGCTTACCACTAGGCCTGAGCCAATTATGCGCACATAATTTCACAAATAATAGGCACCTCTGTGAATCAGGAATAATTCGCAAATAATAGGGAGCTTCATAAAGATTGTAGCACAAAATGGCAGATCAGCACGGCATAGAATGTTTCCTACCCTTTTAAATGACTCTTTCTGTTACAATAGGAAGTAATTAATAAGAAAACATCATGTATAAAGTATGAGTACACATATTGTGTCGTCCGCTGTCTGAGGTCTTACAAAATTAACTCTGTAGCAACAAAGTTACGGTGCATAAACCATCATCTAAGGAGGGCATTTCAGCTGAATATTAGGGTGTGTATTCAAGAAGAATAGGTGGAGTTTGGAGGAATAATTGAATAAAATTATAGGTGATGCTTGGTGAATAATTGCATGGCTCAGGCCTACTTACCACGGTACGACGCCCTAGATACTGGATTGGAAACGGAAGTGCGAGCGAACAAACTCGTGTTACGTTGCTAGTGACATTATCATGACGTCATACCATACTTACGGCTTCTCGGAAAACAGCTGATCGAAAAGGAGCAGTTTTCTCGACGATCTTTCCTTGTGATCCTGTCAACGGAACTGTATAGAAGATCATTTTCTTTTATGGGATCTAAGGAGTGGAATTTGCTTCCTGCAACCATTAGAAATGTCCAATCTTCTATTGTTTTTAAACGTTTAGCTAGGCGGTGGTTAACTTGTATGTATTCCGATTAGTGTCTATACATCCATTTTATTTAATTTCATTTTTTGCGTAATTATATATATATTTCCATTGTTTATTTATGTAATTATCATGCTATGATTTTGATTTAATTTTCTGTCTATTGTTGTTGTATTGATGTTTATGTTTGCAGGACCCCCAGGTAGACCAGCCAATTGGCTGATGGGGTTTTTTTCCTGTTGAAATATCTATTTATCTATCTATCTATCTATCTATCAATCCCTCTACAATTCTTCTACGTAAGAAGTATATCTGCATTTACTATTACTATCGGTTGCTTTGTCGGCGATTTGAAGACCCGCTTGGCAATCGTGTTCCGTGCGGAGTGTTCTCGGATGTCATCATCCTCTGCAGGAAGATTTCAAGAAGAAAATGATTGCAAAGTGCCTACAGCTGTTTTGTATGGGAGTTCACACTGGCTAAAGAGCGAGTAAACCTCAACTTGTGCCTGCTTAAGGTTTCCATTGTTGACAAAGGTATGTAACTAAAGCCATTTTGTGTACTCCTCTATTGTTCAAGCCTGTGCCATGTGCTATCCTGTGGATGATATAGCCATCTAGTGAATGTTAGTACTCTGCTGCATGCGTGCATGTGCTAAGTTCAAATCTGCTAACTTTTTGAGGTCCTCAATTTGTGCATGATCCATGATATGGAAGGGGTGTGATTGTCCACATACGTCTGTTTGAATTGTACCTCAGTCTGTAAATATCATGCAAAGCATTTGATACTGACCAAACTCTGTGGAGGGCGCATACCACTGCCTGGTCTTTCAACTAATACTAGTTTGGTGTTTACATGCAATTCTTTCTTTTCAGCAGAGGTACGACAAGTGCACTCTGAAATGCAATTACAAGCTTGGCTGGTGAACCATAAGAAGTATTATTGCTATGATTTCTGCTTTTAAGGCATGTCATATTCAATGTAGTTTCTGTACGTGTTACTTGTTTTCCTTTTCCCGCTTCTGTTTTCTCAATATAGGTACAAAACCTGTTCTCCATGGGCTCAGAAGCTGTTCAACTGCAAGAAGTGCCTGAATCTTTTCATTTAGCATTGTTTTTTATTCAGTTTTTATATTAATATATTCATATGTTATTACTTTGTGGTTTCTCACATTTGTTGAAATGTACGGTGACTTGTGCACTTTGGAAATGACGCTTTTTCGACACACGTTGAGGTTTCTCGCAGCAGCCGATTAATCAATTAACCGTAACAAAGAATACTTTGTATACAACAATATAAATACAATACTAAACGTTACTTCCGCTTCCAATCCAGTACCTATAACGCTATGCGTTCGCGAGCATTATAGCCTAGAATCTATGATCTGGCTGCTGTAAAATTAGTCTCGTACCCAGACCCACTTCCGGCCGCCATTTTATTCCCGGCAAGAATAAAATGGCGGCCGGAAGTGAGTCTGGGTACAAGACTACTGTAAAATTTACTTTTAGGCTTCCTACAATAGATATCATAGTGATTATTGTATTGCATGCATGTGCATACAATACAATAATCAATTATGCGGTGAATCAGACTCATGAAGGGACATCTTATAATTCCTGATGGAAAGAAAGAGGTCTGTCTCACCATATAGACAAATAAAATTATACAGTGGGTTGGAATGTAGCTAGTAATCTTTTTATCGAAAAAGCTCACACACACACACACACACGCACACACACACACACACACACACACACACACACACACACACACACACACACACATGCACACACACAACAGACCTGCATACACAGACACACAGCATACCACATACACTGTCAGGATACATGCACACGTGCACACAAATTCGAAATTGCAGCGATGTTGGAGTGAATCTACGTATATATATATGGTTAATTACAGAAGCCAAGAAGGACACCACAACCATGCAAAATGCAAAAAGAGTAATGCAGTGACCGCTGACATGCACAGGTTCCACTGTATTAATTTATATATAAATATATATTGCATGTGGTCAAAGTGTAATTATACATGCCTATATAAATTATATATCACTCACACCAACATGTACGTGCATTAATTGTGACAGTATAAACCTCAAAAATAAATATTTTTTAAATTACAATTAATCAATAATAATATAAAAACATGCACACTAAATTTAATAATTAATCCAGATCTAGAATGATTGGGTGGTTTATAATGGATACCATTATAATAATAAAATCGAGTATTACTCGACACGCTAATTCTGAATCAATCAATGACAATGCAGCTATAGTTCACTTTCTTCAACCACTGATTCCAGATTCTCCTCACTCCCCACAATGCTGCTGTTCAGGAAATCATTAGTTTCAACAGTAGCTTCACTTGACCACTTCTGCTCTTCTGGTGATCTTCTTGTTCTTGGAGACAACTTGCGATACAAGACCAGAAACCCAATAAACACAGCAGCCAACATTCCCATCATAGGAAGCATGACAAGGTAGGTTCTTCTTCCAGCCAACAGCATCAGAGTATCACCTGAGGAGGAGGAGGAGGAGAGATGGAGTACAATACTGGAATTCAATACTAAATTAAAGCAAACTTATGGGCTATATCAAAAGTATGTATTGTACTTTACTATTTGGACAAGTAAAATGGCAGACATCACTAATTGATTATCATGAACCACGGTTATGGTTCATAAGTAGGGATAACGCAGAAAAAAACATGGCCGCCCATACATTAGAATTGACTGTATTTTCACTGAAAACTCACTTCCGGTACATTTTGGAGTTCCAAAAACATCTATCCCTATGCCCGTCCAGCCCTGTGTAGCAAACAACCCTACCTTGTTCCAATGTTTTTTTGATGACTGACAGTTTTTATACCTACATCTTTTTTTCCATTTTTAAATGGTTTTTATATGGTTTTCATAAATAGTGCTGAATTCCTAACAAGAGGCAATTTAAAAAATTTCTTCTTCACATAAGGTGTTCAGGTGCTCTTGTTTAACCTAGTAATGTCCACAAAATAGTTAGCCAAACAATTCAAACTTCCCTTGAAAGTACATATCCTGCATGCAACATATTACGTACACGTACAAGCATGTAGATGTTCTAGCCCAACAGCTAGGCCCATGAAGCTCACTGACTTAGGAGCATTTGAGATTAGTTTTTTTCGGAGTGAGCTAAGCGAGTGGAGCCTAACTGGTTGACCAGTTGAACAACCAACGTCCAGTTAGCCAACCGCAAAATTGCATTGGACTAGAACATATAAATATATTGATTTGTCAGTATGAGCTTGTGTGTGTGTGTACGTGTGTGTATGTGTGTGTGTTCCAATGTGTGCATGAATTAAATTAATGTTAGCAAGAAACTTCCACTTGGTTTAAATCCATCTACTTAACAAACACACAAAAGTACACAGAGTAATAATATGCACACATGCACACACATGTATAATATATGGAACACATACTACACACGTATGCACACACACACACACACACACACACACACACACACACACACACACACACACACACACACACACACGTGTGCACAAGACACACGACATACAAAACACACAACACACATGCAACACACACACACACACACACACACACACACACACACACACACACACACACACACACACACATACACACACACACACACACACACACATGTGTGCACAAGACACATGACATGCAAAACACACAACACACATGCGAGACACACACACACACACACACGTGCACAAGACACACGATACATAAAACACACAACACACATGCGACACACACACACACACACACACACACACACACACACACACACACACACCTGCTGGAGGTCCGAGAAATTTCGACACTGATCCACTAGCCACAATCACTCCCATTATCAAACTCTGTAGATGAAGCAATGAATAATTAAAAATACAGTTGACTCTCGTTAGTAAGTACACCAGGGGACCTTCCAAAATAGTACTCCTTATCAGGAGTACTTGTTAACCAAAAGACCCATTTTTGACTTGTATATTAGCTACATAGCAGTATAATACACACTTAGTCTATAGAATATGTACATATTATAATTATCATAGTACAAAAGTCAATAAAATGTCAGCCCTACAAACTGCAACAAATTTTTAAGTCAAGGCAAACTATAAACGAATATGTTTAGCCTAGAATCTATTGTATCTATCACCCTAGGTGGCATATTGAGTCTCTTTGCCTGGTTAATCCACTTCAGCAGTGAGACTTCGAGTTTTCGTGCACCTTGGCACGTAATCGTTTTCTTCGAGCTTTGAATTTTGACTGTTCGAAGGCTTCCATGATCTTAGTCTTGTTCTTTACAATGGTGATAGGGTAGTCTTTGTTATATTGAAGCTATCGGCAATCTTCGTCTTCGTAGTCGTTTTCAGTTTGTCATAGCGTTCGACTGCCACAATAATCACTCTGTGTGCTTACTGGGAACGGAAAGCTGAAAAACTACCAGCTGTGGCCCCTTGTACTTGTTAAATTATCTGATGTAGTTATGTATAGAAGAAGCCTAATAGGGGAACAATAATCTGTACGTTTTATCAGATTATTCGCTTTATCCGTTTGCATACTAAGCGGAGTTCATTTATATTAATTTATATGGGTTGTAAGATGGGGTATTGAACCCTTGTGCGCGATATCCGATCTTACTCCTTAACCGAGTTCGTATTAATGAGAGTCAACTGTATTATGTACAACGATAGCAAGATTTGATACAGTAACTATACACCCAAGTACCCACTTTCTTAACAAAACAGCCAGTAGTACCGATTACACATCCTACCCTACACATCATAAAATAGCATATATAGCACAGAGTAGCTTGTGTTGACATAGGGGTAAGCTGGTTTGCGTCGACATAGGAGTAAACTGGTTTGTGTCGACATGGGGGTAAACTGGTTTGTGTCAACATAGGAGCAAAGTGGTTTATGTTGACATAGGGGTAAACTGGTTTGTGTCGACATGGGGGTAAACTGGTTTGTGTCAACATAGGAGCAAAGTGGTTTATGTCGACATAGGGGTAAACTGGTTTGCATCAACATAGGGGTAAACTGGTTTGTGTTAACATAGGGGTAAACTGGTTTGTGTCGACATAGGGGTAAACTGGTTTGTGTCGACATAGGGGTAAACTGGTTTGTGTCGACATAGGGGTAAACTGGTTTGTGTCGACATAGGGGTAAACTGGTTTGTGTCGACATAGGGGTACACTGGTTTGTGTCGACATAGGGGTAAACTGGTACACTTGTACTGTGGCAGCCATGCGCAAATATTTCAAGTAAGAGCGTTTGTGCAATGACCAAAATGGCTGTCAAAGAACAGGAGTCGACGAGAAGCACTGCAGCACCTTCACTTGTTTGTTTAATGCTTTTCGTCCAGAAACAGTGAAAATTTATATTGATTGAAGATTAAAAGAAGGCAGGATTAAAGGGGGATCCGCAAAAATTGTGAATATTGGCCTTCTGCGAAAGTATCATCCTGCAAAAGTTCAAGTTGTACACATATGGTATATAAGAAAAGATTTGGTGATGCATAGGAGTGCAGTTGTTTTGCTAGCTAGACCAATGTTCATGTATAACACAAACATATAATTTCACACACAGTATATATATATATATATATATATATTATATATTATATATATGCTTACACAGTCAAACACAGACAGTAATTACCATCAAGGACCAACACAAAGCATCAGTATACCTACTATCAGGAGTACTTACTCCAGGCTTGCGTAGTGCAGACTGCTATTTTGCCTCCTTGCTAGCGACCGTAACATCACCGGTCAGCAAAACCGCAGTCTCCAAGAATACATGCCAATCCTCAACAATGAACGATAACCAGTACATGCACTACAGGATACACTGAGGGTTTGCACATTACACTTCACACTGTAATGCAACAGATAGACATCTTAGAGAGAGATCAAATCAAATTCGTGGAGTCTAAGTCTCATCCCCCCCCCTCCCCCCATCACACTACATTGAAATCCTACCAATATACACTCACCATCACATATACATAAGATAACATGTAGCGTACTCACTTGCCCTTCACTGCCCATTCCATCAGATGCCAGTACTGTCATTGATATACGAGCAATGGGAAAAGCCAAAGTAAACAGCAACAAACCAAAGATCAATTGTACAAAGTTGAGACTGGTCCTCCAACTCCTGCACAGTTTCTCACACTTTTCACAGAATATTCCACTGATTCTGGACTGCTGGTTCCAGAAACACTCCTCCGGTGGACCACTGTGATTGAGACACACCTCAGTGTTGTTGCTCGGACACAATCCTTCCCAGGAGGAGATGTTGACATGTGTGTCTTCTTGGAATATAGTATGGATAGTCTGGAGGAGTACCATGCAGGTCAACTTTAGTGTACTGCTAAAACAGGCACAATCAACAATCCACACAATTACATTGCATATAACATAATACTTCAGAATCATCTATTAAAGGACATACCCGAAATGAAATCACTTGTAATAACATGTGTATATACATTTACATCCTCTGAAATAAAGACACCTCCTTATACAGGCCAGGCTGATAGTGTCCTTATTAAAGAGGTTTCACTGCTTGCTTCCCACTGTCATTTGTTTTAAGCCATGACCCAGTATAAGTGGGTTGATCGGTCCAATTTGGTCAGCTAACTGTCTTTTCAGCAGCTTTCGTGCTGCATTCATATGCTTGTCTGTCATGTTCATGTCAGCATTATCTTAATTTATAATAACCACATCTTCCCTTTCTGTTTGTCTCTGATTGAGAGTTCTCTGCCTTGAGACAATGCAAATTTTGCCAAATAGTGCACTTTTTGTTACCAGAGCATCCTTCGGGACAGGTCTGGTGCACCAAATACTCGGACATGTCCAGCTTCAAAATCTGCTTCAGAAGCATTGAGATCCATACCAGGTCCTGCTTTCCTTGAAACAAAAGTCCACTCTTGCTAACTTATCTTCCAGTTCAACAACGCTGACTATATTCAATTTTTCAATTTTTTTCTGCAGTTTCAAACCAGCAAAATCCTACCAATTCACATAACTAAGATGGCCTTCAAAAGAACAAGGAGTCGTGGAGAAGCACTGCAGCGCCTCTTTTCTCTAAAAACTTTCATCTGCAAACTAACAAAGTTTAGGTCAGTAATAGGCTAAATAAAGGAAGGATTAAAGGGGGATCCGCAAATATAAAAACTGCAAAAATATTGAAAATCAGCGATCCGCGAAAGTTTCATCCCACGAATATTTGAGCACATACGGTATGGAGTACTACCGTACTCCATAATTGTTGGCATAAAATAGGTACCCAAAATTTTAGGCTCAGTCACCCTTGAATACCTAAACAGTACATCACACTTGTAATTATCAGGCTTCAAGGTAGTTTAAATAGCCTGTCAAAAGAACGGAAAACAATGACAGTGGTCATGTTTTACGGAAGGAAACAAGTGGCATGCATCCTTCAGAGTAAACATTCTTTAAATTCTTCAATGATCTTATATCAATGGTATTAGTAATACTGATACAGTGGTACCTGTTTTGAGAGACCGCTGCCATGAGCAACCACCTCTTTTGAAAGACCACATTTTCAGGCACCGACATTCAGTAATACATTTTTACCTTTGAAGAATGGCCACCTGTAAAACGCGACCAGCGACCAGGGCAATTGGTTGAAAATAAGACAAAATTACCTGTATTAAGCAACCACTCTTGGAGGACTTCTCATAGATTATAGGTATAATCCTTCCACAAATGCAAGTGTTTTTTGCCTTCAATAGGTTACAAGAATAGTTGCAATCAATAGCGCAATATCGATGGGTGGCCATTTTATTTCCCATCTCGTAATAGCTTATGGCCAGCTAGAGCCAGAGTACTGAGGGAAATTAAAGGGAAGCGTCCTATCTTTACAGAAGAATGGGTTAAAAGTGTCTAGAGAGCAGAAAAGAAGGTATAAAAGGGTTTAAAAGCATGTCCTCACTTATATAAAAGACTTGAGTACACTTAGTATTATTATAGGCTATTTTGGGTGAACCTTTAATGAGAGACCACCTGTCTTGACAGACCGCTTTTTTGGAACCACGGGGGTGGTCTCTCAAAACAGGTACCACTGTATGTGAGCTCCCCCCGGCTTATATAGAGAGGTGCATAAGCTAAGCTTGGTGTACGTCTCCAAACTTTCCTCACTTCTTTTAATTGAAGGCCCCTGAAGGGGGCACATATTTTTTCGTTTTTCATTCTTTTATGTATTTTTAGTTGTTTTCGATTTTATTTTTTTTACTTTTTTCAATTTATTTTAAACAAACAATACTACGAAAACATACAATACAGTGCATGTACACAAACAAACATGATATAGTAAGGTTCTACTAGCATTAAGAAATACAGCATATGCTAAAACTTGTGGTGGAATGCATACAAGTGATAAGAATAGTACAACTGCATACAGTATATTATAATAATAATATTCTACACAAACACACCCATGTACCCACGGAGATGTCTATAGAATATTATTATAGCAATGCATAACATGTAGGTGTTTGTTTGCACAGTCAAGCATAATCTTGACCTGTGTGTGTGTGTGTGTGTGCGTGTGTGTGTGTGTGTGTGTGTGTGTGTGTGTGTGTATGTGCTTAATTTTTATGTTTGTGTGTGTGTGTGTGTGTGTGTGTGTGTGTGTGTGTGTGTGTGTGTGTGTGTGTGTGTGTGTGTGTGTGTGTGTGTGTGTGTGTGTGTGTGTGTGTGTGTGTGCGTGGGTGTGTACATGCTTATTTTTTATATGTTTGTGTGTGTGTGTGTGTGTGTGTGTGTGTGTGTGTGTGTGTGTGTGTGTGTGTGTGTGTGTGTGTGTGTGATGTCATCAAGATGGCAGCATTGGACCATGTGGTCAGGTATCTGGTGTGATTATTAACCTATATATAAAAAACATTTAAAAATGGAAGAGGGATATTGGGATAATTGTCACTTTGTTCTTCAAATCACTTAAAGAACACAAAAGTAGAAAAATGTCCTTTAAAGCTGTTTAAAAGGATCATAATATGGCTATACAACTAAAATTGGTCTCTAGTAGTCACTAATGAAGCAGCCCTTTCTAAAATTCCGGAGTCGTGGGAGCCATTTTTGTGTTGTTACAACACTTAACATGTACAGAGATCTTGTAACAACATGGCCCACTCACTGTTGCCCCCCCCCCCCCCTCCCTAGATGACACCCAGATCCTCCCAACAGCCGAGTGACAGTCTGGGTACAAGACTACCCCCTCCCTCTACAAATCTCTGGATTTCTTGGCTAGGCATGCAAGGGACTTGATGGGGATACAGAGCTAGCTAGAGAGTTGGGTGGACCAGGTGCAGTGTGCAAAATGATACATCTCACACGACAACCTGCATACAGCACTGTATTATATATGCAGGGTGTAGATATTTTCACACTATGCCCAGTCCATTCAAGCTTTGACTACCCCTAGGCCCATCTAGCCCTGGACGTTTCTTTCCCTATGCTAGACTATAGCTCTGTACAACATCCCTACCTCATGCCAGTGTTATGTGAGAGTTAACAACTCATCTCTGTATCATTCTGTCCATTTTCACGAATGCTGAGCAAGGGCTCATAAAACTTCCCAGGGGAAGTGCATGATTTGTGTAGGATGCCATACAGCCTGAGTGCACATGTCTAGAACAATTATAACATGAGAGAACAGTTCCAAAACAAAGCTTGTGTTCTCACTAGCTACATAATGAGGTGGAACAGCTTATTCTGCCCCAGCTTTCAGCTTTCACTGTAGAAGTTTTTTAAGTTTTCATACATACATATACTGTATGTGCTACACAGATACACAAATATCACTGTAATTGTCAATGTGTAGATACATAGTCACACCTGGTTTATTCAATGAGGGCCCACTGTACTTCTAAATTGGTTTGTTCTGTTACCACAAAATAGGCATTGTATGAGAGATTCTGCATGAAATAGTCTCTTCAAGAAAGGTAGGACACCAAAATTCAGTAATTCTGAAGTTCACCTATTTGCGGATGATACTAAGCTAATACTTGATGTGCTTGACTTCTGTCCCCAAATGTTACAAGATGATTTACAAGCCATATATGACTGGTGTCAGGATTGGAAATTACAGTTAAACCCGGACAAATGCCAAATGATCTGTTTCACGAATCGCCTTTCGGACTGCAACAGCAGTCAGTATCTCATAAACAACCAAACTGTCAAAGAGTCTACTTCAATCCGGGATCTTGGCATTGCTATTGACAAGTCATTTACATTTGAAAATCACTACAAAACCATTTGTGCTAAGGCATATAAGACTCTCCATCTAATTCGTCACACCATGAATTTACATCAAGCAACAGTATCCACCAAAAGACAGCTTTATCTATCACTTATAAGATCCAAACTAACATATTGTTCACAGCTCTGGCGACCACATTTAGTTAAACACTGCATGATGCTCGAGAATGTACAAAGACGATGCACCAAGATTATTACAAATGACTACACCTCTGATTACAAAACACGCCTTCAACAAATTGATTTACTCCCTCTCATGTACTGGTATGACTTACAGGATATTTTGTACCTTATCAAATGCTTTCAAAATCCCCCGGAAAACATAAATATATTTGATCACATTGCCTTTACCAGAAGTAGCAGCAACAACAAACTTGTCATCAGATATGCACGTACATCAAGTGCTCGCCATTTTTTCTTCCACCGTGTTGTCAGGCTATGGAATGCTATGCCGTACATCAACCTAAATCTACCATTCAACTCAATAAAGAAATATCTAACCAGAGTCATGCATTGCAAATTTGAAAGAACATTTGATCCAAACAACTCGTGCACATTCCACTTTGTTTGTCCATGCTCACTCTGTCATCAAATTCCTACTTATAATTTTCTATAATTTTACCACCTACCATCTTATTCATTTAAAGTAGCTCACTCTTACTTTTCTGTATTTAAATGGGCCTCAACAACATACACACTTAATTTCTTACTTTTATCCAATGTCATTACATCAACTACCAATTGAATCTTTCTTTTGTATACTCATGCATGCCCTGTATATGTACGTTTTTTACGATCTCGCTGTTGTAAAGGCTCCATCACATGTTGATGGCAGTCCTTCAGCCAGTCCTCTCAACTTTATCTCACCGGTACCCCATTATGTACTACTTTTATATGGCTGTAAAGCAAAGTAATAATAGTAATAATAATAAAACAAAACCTTATTGTGTAATATTACCAAAATGAGTCACATGATGGACCTCATGGGGGAGATCCCAAACCATCGCCATTAACAAATCTCCTGGAAACAGTAATTCAGTACAAAGTGTTGTTTACTCATACAAACGTACGTATGTACTTTATGGGACTGCAAAATCCATTAGATGAGAAGAGCGATACTACAGACATAAGTTTCAATATATCCATCCTAAACTCCGGACAACAGGATTTCTACCTCTCAATAGCTAGGGAATTTCCCAAAAACAGAATCACATTAACTTTCTAGCTGGAAGTAAATACCTGATGATAGAACTGCACCAATGTATAGTCTGACCTCAATTAACCATCCCACATACACGCCAGGAGGTGCCCCAGAGTGAATGTGGGGCCCAGGGACAGATCCAGAGATTTACAATGGGGAGGGGAGGGAGGTGCACCATTGAATGGGCCATGTTGCCTCAGGACCTCTGTGCACGTTAAACGTTATGACATCACAACAAAATGGCTACCAGGACTCCTGAATTTTAGAAAAGGGCTGCTTTTAGTGTCTCTTAGAGATCAATTTTAGTTGTAGCCTTAATATGAACCTTTTAGACAGCTTTAAAGGACATTTTGCTACTTTTCTGTTCTTCAAGTGATTTATGACTTGAAGAATGATGAAAGCCTTCTAAAATTCTAGATTTAATTTGTCCAGTCTAGGCCAAAGGGGGGTGCACGTGCACCCTGTGCACCCCTTAAATCCACCACCGAGTGCCCATGGGACAGCTGTAGCAGGCCTGACTATGCTCCCAATGGCATTTACGTAGCTTTATAAAATTGATAGTAAATGAACTTGGAGGCCTAAGAACCACACCTTCAACACAGAGAGTCAAATCTTCTGGATATATACAGTCAGGCAATGTATTGTCAACAGTCATATTAGGAGACTAAAAGGATGCACATACATACACACAAGAACACGTACACACAGATATGCATTCGCTCATGTATGCATGCATGCACCCATGTGCCAGCACACACACACAGATGCATGCACACACTCACATGTGTACACAGACATGTACACACATGCACGCATGCACACACACACACACGCACGCACACACACACACACACCTAGAAAGTAAAATGAACTGTTAAACTTATCATAGCTGTACTGGTCACAAGGATCTCCTCCTAGAGCCTGCCAGTCAGTGGCAACCAGACATCCACTCACTCCACACATGAGTCCAATGATACAAATAGCCTTGTTGGTGAGGCCAACTCGCTGAAGTACAAATCTGAGTGATTGAAAAAGAACAGCTTATCTAAATATCTAAATATCACACATACACACACACACACACACACACACACACACACACACACACACACACACACACACACACACACACATGCACACGCATGTGCAAGCACGCACGCACGTACACACACACACACACACACACACATGCAAAACTCACATTATGATATTGGCAAACACAAACATTGATATGGTCACAGCAAAGACGTAAGAGATGAACTGTAAATTGAATCCAAAATTATCCGCCAAAATTGGATTGATCAGAGCCTCTATCACAGAAAATCCAAAGTGGATTGCGAAGAAAGAAATTACCAAGAGAAGAATTGACTGAGTACATTAAGGAAAATTACACTCCACATAACTATTCATGTATAATGACAAAGTACGCGTATAGAACCTCTGTAATCTGACACCTCAATAATCAAACATTCTCTCCAGTCTGGACCATGTAATTATACATTCTTAGGAGCAGGCACCCCATAGGATTACTGTAACACTAATACTTGATAATCCAACAACCTCTGGAATCTGGCATGATGTTGTTTGTTGCTAACTGCTAGTTTTCAATTATAGAGGTTCCACAGACTACAGAACAATTATTTTACAAAATCAAGGCCTTATATCATGCAACAACTTGCCCATTGTCACAAAAAGGATACATATATAGGTATTGCTGGCTTCAGTGACTTCAGAGAAAGCTGTGATCCCTTCCTATTAATGTCAGTGGGGAGCTCCACAAAGTAGATAGCGATGATGACCAGCTCAAACAGGCATGTTGTGACCAGCAACCAACCACTCCATCGAAACTGGTCAATGGATGAAAACTGAACAACAATGGCAGCTGAACCTGACAAACAACAAAAGGTAAAACATGCAGCAGGAAAAATGGATCTGATACATACCGTATGTGCTTTAAATTAATTTTATAGTAATAGTAAGTACTCCTCATTCTGTCCCCATGTACACCTCATGTACATAAACCAGCCCTGATAGTAAGTACCTGGGTTAGTACACACTCCTGGATAGTAAGTACTCCTCACTCTGTCCCTGTGTACACCTCATGTACATAAACCAACCCTGATAGTAAGTACCTGGTTTAGTACACACTCCTGGACAGCAAGTACTCCTCACTCTGTCCCTGTGTATACGTACCTCATGTACATAAGCCAACCCTGATACTAAGTACCTCAATTTTGTGTCCCCTTCAAGGTACGTACTAAGCAAGTTTTACTGTATATGTAATATAATGTACATGAAACTATAAGTAAAAATATACGGTTTAAAGCCATTGCATTTCATACAGGAATCTCTTATTGGGTCATTTGTAGAGAGAGCATAATACCATATTACAGTGGAAACTCATTATAACGAATCCCAGGGGACACTGAAATTTCTTCATTATATCAGAAATTCACTATAACTAATTACATTCTCATAGTAGAACATTAACTGGGACGCATGAATATATTCACTATATCCAGAAATTCACTGTAAGAGATTTCTTTATAACGAGTTTCCACTGTATATGCTTTGATTTTCACATGGTTTTACAGTTTTCACAGATTAGAAGTCATCCATGCATAAAAAGTTTACACCCACGGAAATTTAGATTGAGCTCTTCGAGTCTTATGCAATGGCAAAACATGGTTGTCCAAGGAAATAAAAACAAAATTCAAAAGGTGCTAAAATCCAAGATCCAAATTGCACCCCGTAAAAATTTATAAGCACACACAGTCTTACACACTGTTAGGCAATGATACCCTTCATGTACCACAATGTTCCCTGGTTGACATAAAATAAGAACACCCACCTGGTCCTACACTTATACCAAGTGTTGATAGACTAAATGTTAAGAAAAAAATTTGTGTTCTTAATTTGAGATTTAGCTTTGTCCTCTCCTTTCAGCTTCACTGCAATATTACTGGTTTCTCCGATGTAGATTCTCAGGAGAGCTGATCCTCCACCAAAATGTACTCCCTGTAGGATCCTCCCAACGATGAGCATCTCCCCAGCTGCACCAATCCCATACAGTAGACTGCCCAGCAGGAGGGAGAAGGTGGCCGTCAACATGAGAGTCTTGATCTTGAGATACTTTGCCAACACACCAAACGCAAGGGCTGAAAAAAATTCACCAATACTGAAGGAAGCGACCATCCATGCATAGTAGGTCTCACCCAGACCTAGACCAGAGCGAACCTACAGGCATAATGTACGTATGATTAATCATGGTAAAATGGAATAAATCATACATAGACATAAATTTGGAATAAAAAATACATCATGGCAACAATGTACAAGTGATACATTATTACAATTATGAGCACAATTTAACAAACACTAGTAGTCCTTAGTGGCAGTTAACACACAATCACAATCACATGGACTTCTCACTGAATTAATCTTTTCAGTGTACTTGGGCGTTGTCACGAACTGGTGGAGAGAGGAATACATAACTGTCCAGCAGTAACCAACAAAGAAGCTGAATAAATGTACAATCCACCAGTTCCTCTTCAACCGGGCTACTTCAGGAACTGTGAAGTTACGTACGTATATAGTGACAGAAAAGAAAAATGGTACTGTCACATAGTAGCTAGGGTTGCATTGGACATAAATGTGCGAATATTGACAATGTCCGACAAATGAACATTACACATACTACTTTAATAATACAAGAGATGCAAGTAAAGGAAAGTTCAGTTCTACTATGTACTGAAGGACTTGTCTCTGAAGGAATTGGATCATACAAGAGTACAGCCTTCAAAATCTGGTACTGCAGCTTACAACTACATGTATAGTACTGCATGAGAAACTCGTTATAAAGAAGTTCAATACTCTTACAGTGAATAGTATCATGTGGCCCACTTAATGTTCTCCTATGATCCTTTTGCTGGTTATAGTGAACTTCTGATATAGTGAAGAATTGTCAGTGTCCCCTGGGATTTGTTGTAATGAGATTCCACTGTACATGGATTTGTGGTAATGTCAACGATAAGGCATTTTGGAACTCAAAGGAAGGTATTCTTGTTGAATTGTGGGAAGAGAAAGTAGATGTTTTAAATTACGTAGAAGACTAAGTATTCTTATTATGCATGAGTTACCATAAAACCATAATCATACCACAGCTGACTTGCTCTGTGGTTGCGTAGCTGACCAACATCATGATTATAATTACTATTTGGAGTTCAAAAATGTACCAAAACTGAGTTTGTAGTGCCAATACAGTCAGTCTAAATGTATGGGCAGCCGTGTTTTTCCAGATAAGTACCGCACACCCTTTAACTTTGCGTGATTATAAGCTTTTGTGGTTTTGCAGATTTTTAGTCATCCACAAAACTTTACACCTGTGAAAATGTAGCTCAGGCTCTTCAAGTGCGCAATGGCAGAACATGGCCATCCACAAATATAAAAACCGCGGCACAAATATCGCTAGTCAAGATCCACAATATAGTTTCACCCTGTGAAAATTAAATGTGTACAGTATTACAGTACTGTGCAGTCAGACATCACTTAACTGCACACGTGTTTTGGATGAAATCGCGGATAACGTGAGGGAGTTGGATAAACGAGAGAGCAGCAGTATAGTGTACAGTATAGGATTATCACAGATTTGTTCCCATAAAATCTACCGTGGAAGGTGAGGGAGCCGGATATCTGAGGTGCTGATACATGAGGTCTCACTGCAATCAATTCTACTGAAAATGACATCATACATCAAAGTGATCAATATATCAAACAATTGCAATATTACTGCAGTAATCTGTGAGCACCCAAAGTATTGTCTAGTTAGGATAGCTGCTAACGGACAACTGACTATGAAAAATAGAACTTTTAGGGTGAAATAGCCAAAAAAAATTGTAGAAATTGCAACTCCAGATCACTGAGAAGACTCACTAAAATGATTAACCTCAGCACATCCCTAAACTTTCCTTGCGTAATATTAGCATATATATCCACGCTAATACAATTACGAATTGATCATGCACAGCGGTCATTTTTAATGGTAAATCAGTCATGTGCAGTTCTAATTTCAAAGGCAGGCTCCTTTGATTTAGCTGACTAGCATTGTAAATTATTGTTAATATTCACTATTCAGTGGAGTAGGAAGATACTGTGTATTGCATGGAGGGGCCAGATTTTGTGGGTACTTTTATGGCAACATTTGTATTAGTCACTTTGGCGATAATAACCATGTAATGTATTAACACAATAATACACTATAGTTGACAAATTCAGTTAAAATTAATGTTAAAATTGCCAAAATATCGCTTCCTTCTCTCATCTCTTTTCGATCAACCTATTTTTCAGGGCCCAGGACCTCAGTGGCCTCTCCTGTAATGTACCTTATTGGGGCCCAACCCCTAGCTCCTCCTGATTTATTGGGGGGCCATTGCCCCCCCTCCCCCCTCCCCGTTTCCACTCCACTGCTATTGATGATGTGCGTGTACTGAAAACGTAGGAAGTCAAGTTAGGAAAAGAGGACGACAAAGACACACCTCACTGGAATGTCCGACGTATGAAGCTTACACGTACCAGAATCGGTGAACTGCAGCCTTATCCGGTCGCACACACGCAGCCATCTTCAAGCCGATACAACCATTGTGTGCTCAAGGAGCTCCCTGAGTCCCGGCCTCGGCGCCTTGAAGACTTTCGCAGCTGGTCAAGTATTCTAGAAACCGCTTGAAACAGCCATAGACACTCCGATATACTATAGATCCAAGATCCATCAAGCCATAGAGATTCGACCTAGTCTCGAGTACCATGGATAATAGATTACGTACCGTATGGACCGAAACTTTCGCGGTACTAAACTTTCGCGTTTGCAAAAGTTTGAGGATTTTCGCGGTTTAAACTTTCGCGGTTGCCAACTTTGAGGAAAATTTCGCGGACAGCATAGCGTCCTATGCATAATTTATTCAATAAAAATGGCCGCTGAGACAACTGATGAAGAAGTCCGCCGACATTAGCAACATAGTTACTGTTAATTTATTGCTTCTGTCTTTTGAGAGTTCATCGCATACTGCCTGTGCGGTAGAACCAGGTAAAACGTCCTCCAGTGAAGGGATATCGGATGCGACGATTGACCATCAGTAACCGATGAATCTCGCGTAGAGTTCTTGTTGAAGTAGCGTAGGGTTGATAGAGCGGTAGTAAAACGAACGAAAATTGTCTGGAATAGCAAGACAACACAAATGAATCTTAGAAATTTGCTGCTGTGTGCTCACGATGAAGGAAAATAGTCAATGGAGCAAAGGTGCTCTGACGCGGTATTGTGCAATCCATGTACCGCCGGCCATTTCGACTCCACAAGAAAGAAGACAATGCTGATTTTCGCGGATTATACTTTTCGCGGATGGCCACTGATCCGCGAAAAGCGCGAAAGTTTAGTACCGCGAAAGTTTCGGTCCATACGGTAGAGAAAGGTGGTACCTTTCCCCTAGTCTCGCGTACCCCAGACCACGCTTCCCGCTCTTTTTATTATGATGACGTCATTTTGTCGCGGAAAAATGACGTTGTCGGAGGATCAGGTGTCCCCCCGGTTCAGGTGTCCCCCCATCGTTTCATCAATACCCCAACCCTAACCCTAACGCCTCGACGGTATAGAGTTTGTATTCGATAAGCGCCCACGCCGGACAACTTTTAGGGGGGACAAGATTTCCTGTGACAACGTCATCATAATAAAAAGGAGCGGAAAGCGTGGTCTGGGCTACCTTTCCCCAGACCCAAACCGCCCGCCGAAGGTTTGGACGGGACGATGACGGCACAAACATGAAGCCGCGAACGAAAGGATTGCAAGTAATACTCCAGACTAACCTTTCCCTACGTAGCCCAGTGTTTCCCCAGTATATCTGGAACAGAGTGCAGCACCCTGTTGCTTTTCTATAGCTAGCAGCAAATTTTAAAAAGAGCTGAATAATCATTACCGTACTTCCTCTAAAAATTCGGGAATCTAATTTTCGACAGGGCAGCCTGATTTTGCCTCCCAGTACTTCTAAAAATTCGAATTTTGCACAACTCTAATATTCGTGGTAGACCCTCTAATTTCGACAATCGATTTTCTGTTTATCTGCCTTCTTCTATATGGCAAACAAACTCTTCTTCCAATGTCAGGTTTCCAAACTTGTTAGTACACATGGTACGCTCTAACAATACAAGAGATGGGAAAAACAACAACGATACGACGTCAGCCATCTTAAAAAGAGTCACAAAATGGCCGTAAGAACGCGGGCTCTGTTTTTCGTGACGAGTCTCTAATTTCGTGAAGAGTCTCTGATTTTCGCAAAGTGCCTGTTGACAAGAAGACTTAACCTCTTATAATTCAAAATATGTGATTTGAAACTACTAAAAATGTCCCGAATTTTTAGAGGAAGTACGGTATACGATGCTAAAAATTCTTTTGCCACTGGGTAGTGTAATGCAGAACTGCATGGGGCATGGAATATATTATATTTATGCTTAATAATTACATACAAAAATCAATAATGTGTTATAATTATTACCATTGCATATCCATTAAATTAATTATTGCAATATTTAAATATGATATATTTACAACTTAAATGTCCCTCAATTTATATATTATTATTGTGATTTATATTTACAAATGGGGAGAAGGAAGCCTTCGGCCACCTTCACCCCTGTTCGGGTGGAGGGTGGAAACCTTATATATCAAGTGAAGAGGTTGTATATTATAAGTGAATCTGTCCATTTCAGTGAATAATTTCTATAACATTAGGCTATAGTGCTACTGTGACAATTAGATCTATTGTATATATAGGCCATTTGGTCTTCGATCACAACTGCCTCTTATAGTAGTTACGTACAATCATGGAGTGTGGTTAATTCTTGCAGTCAATTGAAGTGGCTTTGCCAAATGTACACACATGCATATACACACATACACACACACACATACACACACACACACACACACACACACACACACACACACACAGTGACCTACACCATGAGTACGGGCAAATATTCGAAACCTGTCATTTTTCAAGCGAACGGAATGAAAGTCATTCAAGGTCACCCTCTAAATTAATGGTGCTGGGTACGTGGGCTGGAGAAAGTCCGCTGTGAATTCCTCATCCACATATGGATTGATCATGCATTAGATTATAGGGTAAACAAAAAATCGGATCCGCCTACACCTACATATTATTATTATTATGATATAGCATTAAATTTGCAATTATAGTACTATATGCAGGAAGATCATACATAATATTATAGTGATCAAAGTGCAATCACATGACTATAACATATCACCTATACACCAACATGTGCCTAATTTAATTGTGTTACAGAAAAACCTCAAAAATATTATTTACATTACAATTTAATAAAACTAATTACAAAACATGCACATTAAACAAAATAATGAACCAGAATGATTGCATGGGTGGTTTATAATGGAGATTATTATAATTATAATAAAATCAAATATTATTACTTGACCGGCTAATTTAGTCAATGACAATATTATAATGCTATAGTTCACTTTCTTCAACCACTGATTCCAGATTCTCCTCACTCCCCACAATACTGCTGTTCACGAATTCACTGGTTTCAACAGTAGCTTCACTTAACCACTTCTGCTCTTCCGGTGATCTTCTTGTTCCTGGAGACAACTTGCGATACAAGACCAGAAACCCAACAAACACAGTAGCCAACATTCCCATCATAGGAAGCATGACAAGGTAGGTTCTTCTCCCAGCCAACAGCATCAGAGCATCACCTGAGGAGGAGAGATGGAGTGCAACAGGCCCGTACACAGGGTTCACAAAAGAGGAGTTACATTGTAGAGACTCTCTACAGTTTCATGCACTGTAGCATGATGCAATCATGGCACCCTGTTGCATCACCCGCTTATGCATTTAAGCCTCAGTATCATTGTAGAATTGTGATTGGGTTGCCTTGACTCAGTGATCAAACACTTTTTTCAGTTCAATGTCTGTACAAAAGGGGCGTTCAGGCAAACCCTCTTAAACCCCCCTGCATGTGTATGGGACTGTGCAATACTGTAATCCAATACCAAATTAAAGCAAACTTGTGGATTCAGTATTATTGTATTTTACTATTTGGACAACTACAGTAAAATGGCAGACATCACACATTGATTATTCACAAATATTTCAGAATTCCTAACAAGAGACCATTTAAAAAATTCTTCTTTATGTAAGGTGCTCACATGCTCTTGTTCAACCTAGTAACACACACAAAATATAGGTGATCAAACAATTCAAACTTTTCCTGAAAGTATATGCATGCAACATGTCGGCATGTGTGTGAGTTGCGCGCGCGCGCGTGTGTGTGTGTGTGTATATTGACAACCAGAATCAATTCATGGCATGCATAAGAATAAATGCATGTGTTGATGAGGATGCACTTGACAATGTGTACATGAATTAATGTTAACAAGAAAATTCCGCTTGGTTCAAATCCATCTAATTCTAATCAAATATTATGCACATAATGCACACACATACGTATGCACAATATATGGAGCACATACCACACGCACGCACGCGCGTGCGCACACACACGCACACACACACACACACACACACACACACACACACACACACACACACACCACACACACACACACCACACCTGCTGGAGGTCCAATAATTTTCGACACTGATCCACTAGCCACAATCACTCCCATAATCAAACTCTATAGATGAAGCAATGAAAAATATTATACTATGACAGCAAATTAAAAGAGCTATGTATGTGAATGTTGCTACACCCAAGTATCCACTTCTCTTAACAAAACAGCCAGTAGTACCAATTATCACATCATAAAATACTAGGATTTATACAATACAGAGCAAGCATGCTCTGTACTGTACATATCCTACAGTATAGTCTGTGTCGATATAGGGGTAAACTGGTACACACTTTCACTCAGTTGGTATCTGGGATAGAACAGACTCCTGATGGATCAGATATACAAGAAAAGATTCGGTGATGGGAGTGCAGTTGTTTTGCTGGACCAATGACCACGTAACACAAAAATATAGTTTCGCACCTAATATATATGTAGATGCTCACACAGTCAAACACGGACAGCAAATACCATCAAGGGCTAACCCAAATAAGCACCAGACACACAATACCATATACCCTTTTTCACATGGTTTATATTTGTGGTATTCGCGGATTGGAAGCCATCCGCAAAAGTTTAGAACTGCGAACATTTAGATCGTGCTCTTGTGCAATGGTGAAACATGGCCATCCGCCAATATTAAAATGCGAAAATTGCTAAAAGCCAAAATCCACAGAATATACACCCTGCGAACATTAAAGCGCACACGGTATCAGATGTATGTACTTACCCTGGGCTTGCATTGCGCAGACTGCTATTTCGCCGCCTCCTTAATTGCTGGTGACCGTAGCATCACCAGCAAACCTCAGTCTAGACAATGCAAGACAATACAGTGGAACCCCTCTAATCCAGACCCCTGAATTGCAGACATCCCTCTAATTTAGACACACGCCACTGGAACCAAATGATTCATTATGCTTTGCCATAGTACATCTTCAACCCCTGAAATGAGGACACTTTCATAATCAGTCACAAGGTGTCCAGAATAGAGGGTTCCATTGTCTTGCTATAAGTGTCGCTTTCTGTACGGCACATACGTAAGTTGAGAAGAGAGAAAGGAGGCCTCTCTTTACTATCCAGGAGTAGGCACCACTGTGATTCAAGGTACTTACTAAGTTCAACCGTACTAATTGACATAACATTCACAAACATACGTACATATAGATGATCAGAAAAGTACAGCAGAAGCAGCCAGTACTGTTCATCACTCATCCATATCTATGCATCTGTCATCCTAGCAGACACAAAGTATGAGCCAAACAAAACCCACACAATTCATTTCACAAAATTAGCCAGCTATAGTGACTGGTACACGTTTCTCTAAGAAACCATGGGTGATAATATGCTATAACAATGTCTTCAAAACATATGTTATGTAGGCATGGGTATGTACATACTTCAATTTATAATCTAATTGTTTGGGGGGCTACATTAACCATATTAGAAAGAACTATTATTACTCATCTTCCAAGAATACATGCCAATCCTCAACAATTAATGAACGATAACCAGTACATGCACTACAAGATACACTGAGGGTTTGCATATGACAATTCACACTGTAATGCAACAGATAGACATCTTAGAGAGAGAGGCCAAATCAAATTTTTGGTGTCTAAGCCTCATCCCCCCCCCCCTCCCTCCATCGCACACCACATTGAAATTTCACCAACATGCAGTAAACTCACTTGCCCTTCACTGCCCATTCCATCAGATGCCAGTACTGTCATTGATATACGAGTAATGGGAAATGCCAAAGTAAACAGCAACAAACCAAAGATCAATTGTACAAAGTTGAGACTGGTCCTCCAACTCCTGCACAGTTTCTCACACTCTTCACAGAATATTCCACTAATTCTGGACTTCGGGTTCCAGAAACACTCCTCCGGTGGACCACTGTGGTTGAGACACACCTCCATAGACAGACACACCTGAGTGTTGTTGCTCAGACACAATCCTTCCCAGGAGATGTTGGCATGTGTGTCTTCTTGGAAGTATGGATAGTCTGGAGAGGAGGACAGTATGGACAGAATATCTACTACCATTGGGACCAAGTTCAGTAAAGCCATGTATATATACACATGCATGCACACTCACATGTATGCACACATGCACATGCACGTGCACACACACACACACACCCATGCACACCCATGCACACACACACACACACACACACACACACACACACACACACACACACACACACACACACACACACACACACACACACAGAGAGAGAATGAACAAAGCTTCCTCAAAAAGGTGGCAACAGTATTACGTTTGTTGTACATACCAAATAAAACAGTGTAAACCAGTAAATTCTTGAATAACTGTAGGAAATTTGCAGGTTCTGGGTGGACTTGTACCTTATTCAGTACTTTTTTTTAATTTTTTTCAATATTATTCTAAGTTATAAATGGTTATTTTGACTCCTTAGATCTTCTTTCTTCAATCTTGTCAAACAATGTCATTAGTCCTATTATTGATGTGATAATCAAGGCAATAATCTTTAGTACTGCCAAGATTATATTGAGAGGAAAAGGGACATCCACTTGAATGTCAAACATTACTACTTGGTACTAATAGTATGTAGAGTAGTGACAGCATGTACAGAATAAGAATGCTAGCATAGAATAAAACTTGTGGTATACGACAACGAGTGCTTATGTAAATCAAATATAATATACATACCTTAAGCAATTGTATAAAATTCAGTACATAGACGAGACAGGAATGTGCCCATTACATGTATATTTGTACAAGTACATTCTGCGCTAGCACCACACTGTTACAGTAGACCCTGTGTGACTAGTAATGTTGCTACATTCACTCACTCAGAGGTTGACTGGTGAATGCTGTAGTTATAATAGCCATGAGCCAATCTACAGTTAAATCTCAACAATTAGAATTAATGACATGATTATTAGAACA
>CAUJGJ010000185.1:4179274-4194274 GCA_963170055.1 Halisarca cf. caerulea | reverse complement strand
TACATACTATGTATATAGATATGTAGGCATACATTTACATAATATATTATTATACAGACACGTACACATACACACACACATACACATACACACACACACACACACACACACACACACACACACACACACACACACACACACACACACACACACACACACACACACACACACACACACACACACACACACACACACACACCTACGTACATACACACCCATACACACACATACTCACACACACACACACACACACACACACACACACACGCACGTACACACACACACACACACACACACACACACACACACACACATACACACACACACACACACACACACGTACACACACATACATACACACACATACACACACACACACACACACACACACACACACACACACACGAGTGTGTGTGTGTGTATAAACATGCACTAACACACAGACAGTTAACAGACAGAATACTTCAAAACTCACATGGTAACTGTTGCTACAAAATACATTGCTATTGTCAACACAAACACATAAGAAATAAAACGCAGACTGAATCCAAAGTTATCAGCCAGAATCGGATTAATCAAAGCCTCGATCACAGCATACTGAAAGTTGATGACAAAAAATGAAATGATAAATAAACCAAGACACTGAATAGAAGCTGTTAAGGAAAAGTATTTGCAAGACACACATACAGGAGACTCTTCATTAGAACGTTGCAACTGCATTTATACTTGTATTGCTTCCCTTTATGGATTTTGTCAGAATAGGAGTGCTTCGAACATGTACATAGCTTATAAATGCACAGAGGTGCCTGAGTCTATGCAAGTACTCAAACATCTGCAAATGAATATGAGTATTAGCATCCTTCCTAGCTACATATGTTTATGCATGGACCAGTTACAGAGAGCACGCACACACTCGCACATGCACAAGTGCGCGTGTGCACACACACACACACACACACACACACACACACACACACACACACACACACACACACACACATTCATACATACATAGACACACACACACACTGTACATACAATCAGGATACATATAAAGGAATTGCTGGCTTCAGTGACTTCAGAGAAAGCTGTGATCCCTTCCTATTAATGTCAGTGGGGAGCTCCACAAAGTAGATAGCAGTCATGGTCAACACAAAGAGACTAGCTGTGACCAGCACCCATCCACCCCATCTGAACTGGTCAATGGATGAAATTTGAACAACAATAGCAGCTGAACCTGGTGCACAAATAAAAATGTCAATAATACAAGCTACGTACATACATGAAACACTTACACACACGCCTACACAAACACACACACACACACACACACACACACACACACACACACACACACACACACACACACACACACACACATACACACACACACACACACACACACACAAACACACACACAAACACACACACACATACACACACACACACACGTGCATGTGCGCGCGCACACACACACACACACACACACACACACACACACACACACACACACACACACACACACACACGGCACGTATGCACATACATACACACAAAAGGGACATGAAGAAATTCATGGAAAAATAGTCAACACTGTACAGGTGACAACCTACAATGGCTTATCACATTGTTGCAATGGATGAACTTGGCAAATAAGACCAACTCAGCATACAACTTCACCTGGTCCAACAGCAGTACCCAGTGTTCCAAGTCCAAATGTTAGGAAGAAATTTGTATTCTTTATTTGAGACTTGGTATCCTCTCCTTTCAGACTGACAGCAATGTTGCTGGTTTCACCAATATACATCCGCATCAAGGTCGATCCACCACCAGAATACACTCCCTGGAGGATCCGCCCAACAATGAGCATTGCCCCATGAACACCAGTTCCATACAGTAGACTGCCCACCAGGAGGGAGAGGATGCAGCCCAACATGAGCGTCTTGATTCTGAAGTATTTCGCTAGTACGCCAACTCCAAGTGCTGAGAACAGCTCTCCAATGCTGAAGACGGCAACCACCCATGCATAGTATCCATCATCCAGTCCAAGACCAGGCTGGATCTACAGACATGATCATGTGGATAGATTCCTGTGCCATGTACATATATAACACTGAGTGATTATTATGAGCTTGTATTGGTATATAGTGCTACATGTGACCACACTGTGTCTAGGGCCTACTCCTTTGGCATGGTGCACTTACATAATTATTGATTAATTGATTGATTCAAATTAATTATAATTCAATGACTGAGTATGTACATAAACTATGGATCGATTGATATAAGCACACAACACTCCTGTAATATTCTAACACTACCACTGATGTACTTATTACTCTTTAATCTGGCCTTGATTATCCAGCACCCTTGTTATCCAGCCAGTAGAAATGTGTACTCAATGTGCACAGCACATTGTAAGATTTGTTAATCCAGCACCTTTCAGTGCAATAAATGTGGCCGGATCTGTCACGACTGCTTTCACAAAAGAACTGAGTGTCTACTGATCTAGCAGTAGGGAAAGTGGTACGGTTAGGGCCAGGGTTCACGCATGTCTACAGTGCAAACTTACAACTGTCAGTAGTGTTCTCCCCAGAAATAAATTCAGACGTGTTGAATATGTACATACATACAATGTCATGCATACGTATGTACATTATACATTCTTCCTATACTATGCCTTATAAATAGAAGCTGGGATTGAATAGACCTTTCACAAGAAAATAAAGACCGGGCTTCTATTTGGACATATATGGCCCGGGGCATAAAACGCATCACAAATTGCTCACAGAATCAGTTTTGGGCACTAGAATGTACTCTACTAAACATAGACTTTCAATGAACACATGTATGTTTTTCCATTTCAGTAAAGAAGACAATGTCATGTTGGACGGACATGCCTTAAGATACCTGAGTGTCAGATAAATGCCCACTGGGCCCTAAGAAATGTATGTACAACATCAAAGGACTGTGTACACTCATCCATGGGCCACCTTGTGAGGTAAACACTCATTGCCATATGCTCAGCCAATGAGTATCAATAAAATATAAAATCCAATTAGCACCGCACATGACATGCAAAATATAATCCACAAATACTAGTAAGACATTACTTACTGAATCCTCCTCTCCAATGGACGTGGGTGTGGTGACAAACTGGTGGAGTGACGAGTACATAACTGTCCAGGAGTAGCCTCCGACGAAACTGATCAAATGTACAATCCACCAGTTCCTCTTCAGTCTGGCTACTTCAGGCACTGTGAGTTGGTGGAGAACAGAAAAAGAAGAAAGAGAAAATATTAATAAGCAAATTGGAGGGAGAAACCAGGTCAACTTGGGACAGCCAGTCAAAAGCAGTGTCAACCACGAGCTACGCTCACTACTACTAAGTTGTCAGCATTGTCCCCGCGAACTGAGAGTTCAGCAGCAGACAGTATGGTGTAGTATCAATGGCAAAATTTACAGGCCCTTCAAATTGTTCCTATGTCCCACATACATCACATATAGTACATACACGTCATTACTGACTAGAAGGCTACAATAGTAACGTGTATATCAACACCATGGGCAGCCTAAGATGCCCTACAATGGACATGTACTTAGAATATACTCTGAGAAAGTACTATTAGAAAATAATGTTATCAAGTTAGCACCATAGATATTCTATACTACGTACGTAGTATAGAATATCTATATGCTAGCACTGAAGCAAAATTTGGGTGATATGCTATGTACTTTTCTACACACCAGGATCAGTAAATAGGAGTTTCGTCCAAGCGACAAGTCGCCGCCATTCCGCTCCCACCATCGCTATACCACCCCACAGCTTTTAAGACCTTTTCCACTACAGCACTTGTATTTCCACGATCATGACCTCCTCCGTAGTCTAGCGGCTACGCTCTCTGTCCGCCATATTCTTTCCCAGTGTGGGTGCCGGGTGCGTCTGTCTAGGCACAGCGCCAAGTATAAACGCCCCTGCTGAGTGTATACATTTCAAGTACGACGATAGTACACTTTGCATTACAGAAAGAACTGGTAAATTTGTCCCACAGCTCTTGCCAATGGCACAGAAGGTTCAGTTGTACATCTATGACCTAACAATGGGAATGGCGGCTCAGCTTTCCCCCATGTTCTTAGGTAAGTCTTGGTACCATTGAGAGTTCATTTGTCTTGTTATGGCATCTTACGTGTATTTTACATTCGTGTTTCTGTATCCCCTTATGACCAAAGGAAAACAAATTGAAGGCGTTTGGTAAGTCAAGGCAGACACTTTGATGTCAAACAGAAATCCCACGTTGTCTTACTGTCGTCCACAAAAACTGACGTTTTCATGAGTCTTTTTGCAGTCCACAGACACTCTAACCATAGACCCTCTAACATGCTAGGTTAGGGGATCTATGTGCAGTTTAATATTCTGACCACAGTTATTGGATGATTTATTTTCCAACTGGCTCAGTTCTGTGTAGGGGGGATCAGTAGTGTTCAACTGTCATAGTATACAATGGTACCTATTCTAATCATAGATACCCAGACTCTCCCACCGGCCGTTATCTATAAAATGGTGGCCGAGTGATGCTCTGGCTATGAGACCAATGCATGAGCAAGCTACGTATATACATCTAGTGTTCATTTTAATGGTACTGCATGCACATGTTGGCTGTCCCAACATCACCACTGACAGCATGTACAGTCAGACCTCACTTATCCACACACATCCACTCTGGATGAGTTTGCGGATACAGCGAGGGAACTAGATAAATGAGGGAGTAGTAGTATAGTGTACAGTAGGATTGTTGGACTTGTACAGACATGTACCCTAGCTTGACAGCATAGCCATTTTGTTATTTCCTTTTACCTTCCCATGTAAGGCACACTGGAGTGGTTGTGTTTGGAAAGGAGTTCTTCTTTGGAGGAATGGGGATTGAGAGCTGTCCACCAGTGAGTGAGCAGTTTGGCTACATAGCTTACTAGGGGGTTGGAGGGGATAACACACACACTCACACTCACACACACACACACACACACACTCACACACACACATACACACACACACACACACACACACACACACCTACTCCCCTTGTTTTCTCAGGGAGGTACTATAATGGGACCACCCCACAAAGTGGAGGACCTAGGAGAAACAGAGATTCCCCAAGATGTATTTGAAGAGTATCTTCATGATATTGCGTCTGAATTTAAGTAAGCATAAATGTTGCTTGTACGGTATGGTAAGAGATTGATGCAGAAATTATGCAACCAATTAAATATTCACAACCGCACGCGTGCACACACACACACACACGCACACACACACACAGAGTTAATTTCCTAGTATCTAGTTTATCATGGTTCATGTTCCATCCACCTGTAGACCCGAGAAGTATGATCTTTTGGAGCACAATTGTAACAACTTCTCAAATGAGGCTGCTCAGTTTTTAACAGGAAAGGAGATTCCTCCGTACATTATTGACTTGCCAAAGGAAGTTCTATCAACGTAAGTTGTACTTACATGGTGTTCTGCCATGGAGATGCTAATTCCTGATATTGTCTCTATACATTGGACCTGTGTACTCACATTCAATTACACACACACACACACACACACACACACACACACACACACACACACACACACACACACACACACACACACACACACACACACACACACACACACACACACACACACACACACACACACACACACACACACACACACACACACACACACACACACATACACACAGTCATTCCTATTGGTGCTCTTTCTACTACAGACCATTTGGACAACAACTAAAACCTTTCCTCCAGAGTATATCAGGACCAAGTGGAGCAAATTCACAGTACTACAGCTCATAGATGCTTCTCATCTTCTACCTGTACAATGTAGTCATGTACCACTGTAAAACCTTTGTACATCAGAGAATACAGTTCTTATTTTATCACCTCATTGAAATGACACGAACTTATGAGTCATGCTTTTGTACATGGTATATTGTTATGCATTAAGTAAAATTACACCTGTAGACTTCTTTTATGTATTTGCAAATTTAATATTCCAAAAAAACGCATACAATATTGCCATTATTGTTTCTGCTATGTACATCAGGGGCAGATCCAGAGGGGCCAAGGTGCTGTGTGGCATTACAACCCCCGGTCCTCTTTCATAATTTCTCAAAGAAAACTTAGTTATCTGTTCACATAGCAAGATGTATCATCAGCAGCAGGCTATGGACATTCTTAACCACCCTCTCAGAGGGAAGGCTAGGATAGTTTACAGTGGCTAGAGTGGACAGAATCTCAATCACAATGGTTTTCATCATTTTGATTTGAGATTTAACAGGCATCACGTGCACGCAACAAGTCGCCGGCTGCCATTTTGTGGTACCATATAAGGTCACAATTTTTGCTCACTGTGATATAGTAGGCTAGCATAGCAGTACCGTGTGTCCATGTGCATGCATGTTCATGACTGGAACCCTCCCTATTCAAATCCCTAGATCCGCCCCCTGTATAGCTAATATGTAATATCATATGTGAAAATTATGTGTGTACAGTCATGCCTGGGTTATCCGACACAGTTTGTAGCCAAAATATTTCTTGGATAACAGAGGTTGCTGGATATGTGAGGCAGATTTGTGTACATGGAGATAGTCAGTGTTGCTGAATTGATGGTAGGATAAACCAGGTTTCTGGGTAACTCAAGTCCAGATAACCCAGGCATGACTGTATATTGTACATGTGCAACTACAGTCAAACCTCGTTAAGACGAACTTTAGGAGACCCACAAAAGTCTGTTCTCATTATCAGAAGTTCTTATATCAGGATATGATACTATACATGTACAGTACTACATGTACATGTATAGTATATTTCTTGGATAACAGAAACCAAATAACCAAATATAGCTATATATATATATATATATATAGGAAACTAAATTTGTCATTAGTGTGTATATGCAGTACTTCTTAGACGTCCCACTGTATATGTTATACATACAGCATAATACTACCATGTAGCATGTAACCCAACTTACACAATGTCGTTGTGCAGAGATATATTATATCTAGGATGAAAATTTCGTGAGAGGAGCTTCAGTATATTACTGTGCATGCCTGCCATGGGAGACATGACCGTGTTTTGATGTATGTATTGCATCTATTGTAGCTGGGTCTCCTTTCATGCAGGCTGATGATCATGGGGACAATAGCAAGCAATAAACTATAGGAAATGAAGTCGGCAGATATCGTTATGTATATGTACAGTATGTGATATCCTAGATGTTTACAAAACACATGCATGCATGCATGTGCAGTGATGGATGTGGTATGGTAGGGGTATAAGTAGGAGAGTCGGGGGGGTATGCTCCCCCAGGGAAAATTTGAGTTTTTAGGTGCATGGTTTCTCAGGCCATTCCAGCTGCAAACTTAAGATTGATTTTGACATTGATCGAAGAAAAGCCTTCCCTACAGTACTTGGCACAACATGCAGTTGCATGCATGGAATATAATTTTTGGAGTTGAAGCTGGAGATCAAGTTTGCATGGAGTATATATATATATATATATACATGGAATTCAAAGCTTCCCCCACCCCGGCCCCAATGGATAGAATACTGTACAGAATTTATATAATATGTAGTAGAACTATAACACATATTATATATATAATATTAAATTATACCTGTCAAAAGCATTTTCGCACTACTAAAATACTTCGTACATAAAATGAATTATAACCATTATGCTTATTACAATATGCAACACAATTACTATACAAATAAATACAAAACAAGTATAGTTTTACTGCATGCAAATTGTAGAGACGGAAACTGGAAAAGACAATTAACTAGGTTGGTTAATTAATAATAACAGATATTAATCAGTTAATCTTTGATCAAATTTTACTTCTGAATCTTCAGAGAAACAAGAACATGTCTCTGAGGTCCAACTCCAACACTGACATGGTTTAACCCCAACTGTTCAGCACGCTGGTGAACTAGGAGACGCTGATAGCTGGTGAGGGAGGACGGAAGGTGGAGTTCTACAGACCCACCCAATGAGTAACTCTTTGCTGTTGAATTCTGTGCAGCAAAATCGTTCACTTTCTGGAGGACTTCAGCATCCGCAACATCCAACCTTTGGGACGGTGCTCCTCGAGGGTGAAACGACTGAGGAAAGGGATGATCAAATACAAGCCTGATACACACGCTTTGGTTCTTCCTGTATCGCTCCAATTCATTCCACAGAGGTTTGAAGACACTGTTCACAGTCTCAGTAGCAGTGTCACGATCTCTCACTGCAAACGTAACGCAACCACAGCTAATATCATTACCACTTGGTTGGATGTCCAGCCCCTTCATGATCAGCTGGCGGATATAGGTTGGCATTCTAGCTTCCAGTATAGTTTCCAGTTCCCATTCAATTTTCTTGTCTCCACTTTCAAACTGAATAGCTACAGATTTGAAACCAGGAGGGGGGAAGGCTGGTCTCTGGATTATAGAAATGATGTAATCTCTACTGATGTTCCCACCAAACTGCTCGTGGAGACTTCTCTCTGCACACTTGAAAGCATCTTGCAGTTTTGGGACATAGATAGCCGGGACTGTTTCCCCAAAGAGATGTTCCCATTTTGCTGTGTTGACAGCTGTGGCTTTTGAGACAAATGAAGAGAAGAGCCAATCTGCCTTAGAAGTTGAGGAAGATAGGTTACCTTCTTTCCCTTTGTGTACTAGATCAGCCAACGTTTGAACAATGTGGAATGTTCTCATACAGGATAAAGCGTTACCTTTCAGTCTTTGGGACTGGATGAACCAAACTGCCATTTCAACTGCCATTCCAAATTCATGGATTGGAATCTGGTTATCAATTCTGTCAATAACATGCTGTAAAAATATTGGTCCTGTGATGGCTGCCTTACTGGCTGCGTTGCCAGCCACCATCTGAGTTTTCAGAGATGACAGAGAAGGTCTGGAGAGTTGCAAGCTATCGAAGAACCCTTTCTCATAGACAACAAAAAAGACAACATCAAACTTCATATTTGCTGAAGAACCATACTGCAGCATTAGCTTCACACATGGACAACGCGAGCTGTAGCCTCTGTGCACATAGACGGTTCCACACGCCTCCAATTGATTGGCCAGTTGGTCTACACACTCAAAGTGTGAGAGAGAGGGTGGAGATAACAGACACAGGTCAACATCACCTCTCCTTCCAAGAGCGTATGAGCCAAAAGGTAAAACAAGGTTCTCTGGAGGACCTTTGAACTGAACAAGATGTGCCCATTGGGAAGAGATAAAATGGATGCCTGCTTCGGCTGCGGATCTGTGCAATGGTAGAGGAATGCGCCCATTCTCGCGAAGTGCAGTCTCCACCACACCAGCGCCACTAGGCTGTGTTCGAGGGTAGCAAGATTCCAGCGTCTTTGAATCAACAATGTCAAACTGAATGTTTGTTTTCTGCTTGGCAAACTGCCTGAATGCAAACAGCACATCGTCCAGATCGTCGAAGACCTTAACATAGTTAACATCTGGATAATTCTGCAATAGCTGTCCTACCGTACGTGTCTTGTAAGCAGGTGTGGTCTCCTGCACAGGGGTATCCTTGAAGAAACACTGCTCAGGGTAGACAGAATGCTGGTAAAGTATCTCTAAAACTGCCTCTCGCGTTCCCAGCAGTCGGCCAGTGAGTAGCACTGTGAGGCTACCACTCTGTCCGAAGCAGGCATTGTAGTGAGGGAGAGCAGGTCCTGGATGGCTCACTAGGGGTGGGAAGAGGGACTCAGGCCAGCGGTTCCATCCACGTGCATATGGCCACTGTTTTCCCGTGAGCTTCTCATACATTGCTCTGCCACCTTCAGGATGTGGTGTGTTGAACAAGGTTCCATCAAAGTCAAATACAAAGAGCTTTGTGATCTTCTGATGACCTGAGAGTATGCTAACGCCATCCTGTGTTGGTGACGGAAGTGGCTTTGGGATGCTGACAGATGAAAACATCTCAGCACTGTGCAACGGAGGTGCTGGATGGTCTTTGATGAAAGGCAGCAAGCTCTGAAATTCCTCATGACTGAAAACATGGAACGACTTCCCTGCTAGCCGTCTGTCTACATTGCTCGATTGTGGAAACTCGATCACCATTCCCACTCTTCCTTCTATCTGGAATCCTACCGGAGGGAAAGGAGTTAGCGGTGGATGGCATTGAAGAAGATCATTAGAATATTTCGGAGACACCCCATGTTCTGTGCTGATGGTGATGTGAGGAATGGCATTGGCTGAGTGGAGATCAGGGGGAAGCCGAACAGCAAGTGCTTGAATGTCGTTGTTTGAGGCCCAACCAAGTGGTGTTACCTCCTTCTTCTTCCCCAAAGGCAGTCGACCAGCTTGGCTCAAACTTGGATGAAAGACAAGCGTAACATGATCCGTGTAGACTGTCGGATGGAGAGGGGGAACAAGACTCAATATGGACCACCTGGACTCAGGAGTGAGGTAGACGCCAGTGTACATGATGGACAAAGGGTAACCATATTCTTTTGCTGCCCTCAATAACCTACCCTCCCCTAGGCAGAGATCTGCGATTGAGTAACTCCAAGGGGTTGTTGCCTGATAAGGGTTGACCACAGAAGGAGGTAACACTACTGCAGATCGCTCTTCCTCCCATGACGAATACATCTTCATCACACTTGCAATTGGGACTCTGTGCTGGTTGCGAGATGCGTACATTTCGGCCACTTTCTCATTGCTGCAAGGAACTTCCAGGATGAAATGTCGGTACCCCAACAGTTGCGAGAGATACTGGTACACGAGGTACTCCCAGTGGTGAATATTTGTGTTGTCGACAATCACGATTTTCTTCTTTTCCCACAAGGCAGCCAAGAAGTCCTGCAGGCATTGCTGGTGGGCTTGTGGGAGGAGGTCAGGGTCAAACTGGTACTGCCCTGACTGCCGATTCACAAAGAAGTTATCAGCGCTGCAGATAGCAACAGAGGCAGGATCTTCCCTCATTTCCTCACAGTGATCTGCCAACCACGACTTCCCAGACCCCGGTAGTCCACGTAAAATGACAACAATCGAGCAACTTGAAGCTTCCACATCTTCTGCACTCAAGGACTTGTTCCTACCTTCCAGAATTCGCTTCATGTGTTTTCGAATGTTCTCCACAGCCCTTTCAGCCTTCAGGACCTTCTCACCATCTTGGCCTGACTGGTAGTGCTCAAGTATGTCCTCTACTTGGCTCAGATCACCTTCTGTGATTGCTCCAAAGCGACTCAAGGTACGCACAGCCTGTGAGACAAGAGGAGGCACAAGTGCAGACAGGTTTAGTGCACAGTTGCTGATGGAAAACCGATAGCGGACGTAAAAATCTGCCATTTCTCCAATTTTCAACTCTTGTATTGGGTGATCTCCAAACGTGGCAGATTTAAAAGGCGTGTACAACCACTCTGGAATGGTGGACTCATTCATTTCTCTCATCATTGGTCGGCGGAGACGGAGGAGAGTTATGTGGGGGACATATGGTTCATGGTTCCCAGGTGTACTGATGCCGGCTGCCTGGAATCTCTTCAACAGAAGTGTAACAAATCGCACCAAAGCTTGAAAGTTGGTCACTTTTGCAAAAATCAGACGATCCCGAAATGTGTCCACACCCTCTGAGTGAATGATCTCAGACGGAGGAAGAAGGGTTGCAAAATATGGCTGAAGTTCCTTCAAGACCCTTGTGGCACGTTGGCACTCCTCCTCCTTCTCCAAACGAACATAACCAACGCTGACATGAAGGTTTTCAAGTGGCAGACGACCGTCACTGAAGCGAGGATCATGCTCCACCACATGGTCCTGTAACTCCTTTGCCTTGGATACAATCTCCTTCGAACCAAACACAGGGATGTAGATGAAGTGAGTTGGTCTGTTCTTGTCTGCCTTTGCCTTGTATATGCCCATTTTAGAGGGTCTGACGTCGTCTTCAACATCTTCTGGATCTAGATCTGAGTCTGATGAATCAACACTGTCGACTTTTTCCACTGGTTCACAGCTGCCCTTCTCGCCATCTACCTCCTTCATGACATCCAGAATGGTCCGCGTCGAACCCCGCGAACCAAACACTTCATCCACAAGCACCCGTTTGTCCCAAACAATCACGTCCTTGTACTTGAAGTACTGGATCCGATGCTTTGGAATGGCCAGAACATCATGTCCCACACTGGCCAGGTCCTCCCAACTAAATGCGCGAAAGGGTTTTTCAATGATCCCTACAAAACGATCCAAATACCCCACAGTGAAGTGCTCAGATGGTAGTTGGTCGTCCCACAGAATTCTGTGGATGACATGAATAGCTTGCTTCATTGGTCTCTTGGTGGTTGATGTTTCATCACTTGGCCTTCCATCATCAAAGTCCTGATGGCTATCACCATTGGGATCACTGTCATCTTCACTAACAGATGCCACCTTGGATTTATCATCTGCATGGTTACTACCTGGCCGCAGTCGATCTCTTGACATCATTTCATCATAGAGGGACATCTCGGATGTAGGCTTGGGGTGTGATGATACTTGCTTGGTGTGGAGGTTGTTACATCGATCTCCAAACTTACATTTTCCGCTCAAAAAGAAACGACAAATTTTGGAACTTTTGTCAGGTAATTTGTTACTATACTTGGGGAGAGACCCATCAACACGCACTAAATCATTGTCTGACTTATCCACATGTGGCCGGGAATTCTTTTCACAAGATGAACTTGAAACTTGCACCTTTACCCCACCTCTTTCATTTCTTGACAATGGAACATCGTCATATCTGCTTTCAATCCAGGATTGTGCCGTTTCAGCCAGTTGGAATATCATTGGTGATCCCAGCATGGTGTTCGCCTCGCTCATCAGCAGTGCCTGCAGCTCCGACCCTTCCAGGGACTGGTCTGAGAATGTCACCAGAGGTGCTACTGAAGGGTAGCCATCTGACAGTGCAAAGTATAGAGATATATGTGACCATGTGCCCACACAACAGACTGCAATGCATGTGTACAATACTTAGCATCAACAGACACACTCTTGTATACACATCCATAGATGCATTATGTATATTGTGGTGTGTCATTATGTGTAATGTGGTGTGCTCGATTCAGTTGATTTAACTTAATTATAGTTCTATTTTATCTTTGTGCCTCATTGGGTATCTCACTACCCTAATGTCTGATGTACATGTGTGCACATTAATAATGATTGATTGATTGATTGATTGATATACATACACACATAAGTGGTCTACTGTGTGTGTGTGTGTGTGTGTGTGTGTGTATGTGCTTGTGTATGTGTGTGTGCGTGTGCGTGTGTGTGTGTCCACGTGCGTGTGCGTGTCTATGTGCGTGTGCTACACCATAGACCTAAGGCTACACTAACCTCCTATTGCAAATCGGACAAGTAGACCATTTGAGAGGCAAACACTGACTTCCTCCCCGCCAGGATTCCAAGATACAGCTTCCTCTCCGAGTATAGCCGTCAACATCTCAATTTCCTCGCTCTCCATCTCGTCTTTGCGTTCTCCGCTACAACGTCAAACGATTACCTGCAAAAAGGAAATTTGACATCATTGAGGCAACGAATAGGGGTAGGTGAGAGTACGAACGAGTCTCACTTCTTCTCAATGCTCCTCCGTAACTACTCTTCAACGCTTAGCGGCAAGCAGCATCGTCATACAGTTTTTGTAGCCTTTGTACGTTGCGCAACCAGAGGAAATGGAGCGTGGTCTATTTTTAGCAATGACGACATCAGCACACCAATTTCATCTGAACTGTAGATTTGAATCCAACAAAATTCACATGCAAGTATTGGGAAACTAGATTTATTACCGCAAGGGAATGCATATAGCTCCATTGGTACAAATTCCGGCTACAAATGAGTAGCATAATTTGATCTAAAATACAGTAAAATCTACCTATAACCACCACTCAAGGGACCAAGTGATGGTGGTCTCTGTTTACAGCTGGTCCTTGTACGAAGGTGCTTTAGTACAATTGAAGTGGACAATAAGCCAGAGTACTGTGGTTTCTATAGACGGGTGGTCTTTATGACAGGTTTTAAAATTGAATACAATTGTACAACTTCACAAGGGCAGACAGCCCCAACATACATAATTAAGATAATATCTGTCCCTATACATCTTTGTTATAACATTCACTACGGATGGAATTACACAAATCCCCTCCCCAGATCGATCATCATAGTCTTCTCACTGTCATCCATGCTGCTATCCTAATCCACAACTGATCAAGAGCCCTTCTTCATCAGAGTATCACCATTGACATGTTGAGGCCTGTAACTCAACAAACTGCAGGACATCCCAAACTTCTTGACCAGTACATAATCGGCAAAGTCTACCTTGATGTAAAATATGCCTGCACCTCTCTGGTTCAATTTCAAAAAGGACAGTCCCACTGCTCGTGCATGCATGCAGCCTCATCAAACTCTTCTTTGACACACACACACACACACACACACACACACACACACACACACACACACACACACACACACACACACACACACACACACACACACACACACACACACACACACACACACACACACACACACACACACACACACACACACACACACACACACACACACACACACACACACACACACACACACACACACACACACACACACACACACACACACACACACACACACACACACACACACACACACACACACACACACACACACACACACACACACACACACACACACACACACACACACACACAGAGAGAGAGAGAGAGAGAGAGAGAGATTTGATCTAGCATGTACTGTGTTATCCTCTATAACAAGCAGCCTTAGAATCTATGGTTTTATACTACCTAGCAAGCTCGACTCTTCTTCGTGTCCGCCGGAGTCCGCAACAGTGACTCTAATTCTTTCCACGGCTGCACCTTCAATACACCAAACGTTGCTGGTTATCTGAACATAACCACTTAGGGAGTTTTCTTCCCAAAAGACCTTTCATTA
>CAUJGJ010000185.1:4171774-4174274 GCA_963170055.1 Halisarca cf. caerulea | reverse complement strand
TTGTGCACGAAGACCCGCTTTACCATTTTAACGCAATTGTTTGTATGTGTGTGTGTGTGTGTCACATTATGTGTGTGTGTGTGTGTGTGTGTGTGTGTGTGCGTGTGTGTGTGTGTGTGTGTGCGTGCGTGCGTGCGTCCGTGTGCGTGTGTCTGTGTGTGTGTGTGTGTGTGTGGATGTATGTGTGTGTGTGCGTGTGTGCGTGCGAGTGTGTGTCTGTGTGTGTGTGTGTGTGTGTGTGTGTGTGTGTGTGTGTGTACGTGTGTGTGTGTGTGTGTGTGTGTCTGTGTGTGTGTCTGTGTGTATGTGTGTGTGTGTATGTGTGTGTGTATGTGTGTGTTTGTAATTGTGTGAATACAGGAATACATGCGAGGGTGCATGCACATGTGTGTGCATGTGTGTGTGTGCGTGTGTGTGTGTGTGTGTGTGTGTGTGCGTGTTTGTGTGTATTAATTTTGTGTGTGCACGTGTGTGTGTGTGCATGTGTGCATGTGTGCATGTGTGTGTGTGTGTGTGTGTGTTTGCATATGTGTGTTAGTGTGTGTGTGTGTTTGTGCGTGTACGTGTTTGTGTGTGTGTTCGTGACTGTTGCAGCATATGCATCCTCAAATAACTCCCTCTCCCTCTGCTACTTCTCACAGCACCATCCATTGACTGTCCCGTGTAATCAAGAAGCTAGGAGTTTGGAGAACTTTGACTCTTGTCATGGGTTTATAGAAATAGATACAGTAATGTATAGTGAACCATTGTTTTTATCTCGCAACTTATAATAATTAAGGTACATGCTACCATTATGAACATGGATTTCATTTCATATAATTGTATTCATGACATTACATTGCAGATAAAGTTGACTGTGCATTAGAGTATTTAAATCATATCCTTTGAATTCACCTGCATGTACCTACTGTACTGAATTCAATCACCTGCAATAATTATTATATAGCGTTTTCAAGTAGTAATAAATTAATATCAAAAATTGATTGAAAATTCATAACATAATATCCAAACACACACACATAACAACACAGAACATGCACAGAAAAGAAACAAACAAAGACATGAAAGGAAGTTTTGAACTAAAAGAACTTGCAAGCTCTCACAAATTTAAAGCGAACCATCAACTGGGTGGTGCTCAATGACTGTTGACAGTCTTGCTTCCTGAGGAAGAGCCTGTGCCTACGTCTCCACTACTTCCTGAGGAAGTCTTCCCACTATTTCCTGTACTTCCTGAGGAAGTGCTACCACCATCTCCGCTATTTCCTGAGGAAGTAGCTCCTCCCTCTCCAGACTTCTTGGGGAAGCTCCGCTGAACCTGACAAAAAAGGATTTGAAACAGATCATTTTCAACTAGAATAACGCCGTGGTGTTAGACAAAACTGGCAAATCTAAGGTGCTGTCAATATCATCATGCTAATTAAGACTTAGATTCTAATTCACATACCAATTAAGACAATATTAAGGAGGTGGAAAAATTGCTGCACCAACTGATACATGCTTCCTGAAATGAATTTGAAAGTGCTTCAACAGAATACATGAAAATGACTCCATACTGACAATTTTACAAGTTCTAAGTGACACACACACACACACACACACACACACACACACACACACACACACACACACACACACACACATACACACACACACACACACATACACACACACACACACATACACACATACCACACACACACACACACACACACACACACACACACACACACACACACACACACACACACACACACACACCGTGGGTACACTACATTGTCAAACTACGCATTTGAATAGTACAGTAAAGTGCTTGCAGTATGTACGTATGCACAAATACCACACATGTACCAATACAATAAATATACACATACACAGAAATGTTAAATATTAACTGAACAATACAACATTGCATAGAAAAACTTCAGAGACAAGCACTATGTTGTACTAAGTTGAGATTTACAGATTGTGTGATGCGAGCTAAATGTACATACGTAAGCATGTACAGTGAAACTGACTTAGTAAGTACCTCAAAGGGGACACTAAACCAGTACTTATTGTCAGAGGTACTTACTATCAGGGTTGGGTTGTGTACATGAGGTATACACAGGGACCGAATGAGGAGTGCTTGCTATCCAGGAGTATGTACTAAACCAGGTACTTACTATCAGGGTTGGTTTATGTACATGAGGTATACACAGGGACAGAGTGAGGAGTACTCACTATCCAGGAGTATGTACTAAACCAGGTACTTGCTATCAGGGTTGGTTTATGTACATGAAGTATACACAGGGACAGAATGAGGAGTACTTACTATCCAGGAGTATACACTAGACCAGGTACTTACATACTAAGCAAGTTACACACACATACAGAAGCACAACACAGCTGGATGAAAGCAGTCTTAGAAATAATGGTCAGCATTCAGACATTGTCCGACCATTTTGGCCTTTTGTCCGACCCAAAAAAGTTTGGGTCAGACATTTGGCTCATGTTCAGTTCA
>CAUJGJ010000185.1:4141774-4159274 GCA_963170055.1 Halisarca cf. caerulea | reverse complement strand
AACATTTTGAACCTCCCAAAGAGGACAAACTCCTGACAGAGGACAAAAGACCTTTAAGTGTCCTTACTCAGAGGTTCTGCTGTACACAGAAGATGTGTTGACAGAACTGCACACTGTGGAGCCTTCTGCATGGGCTGATTTGGAGCCCTATAGAATTTCCATGATTTGGAAGACTTTGCGGTTCGGAGACAGTTACATGTATTAACACAACAAGACACGCCTAGGCCTAATAAATAGTTCACAAGTGAGGTTTCTGAAATTTGGAGAGTTTGCAAAGAGGGAGATTCCATTGTATACATACAAGTATATAGGCTATTACCCACTAAAACATCTTCAAAGCAAACAGACATAATCAATGGACACCAGCAATAGGGTTGCCATGGAGACTACCAACATGGTTTCTATGGAGACTGCTAACTAACCTCCAGTTGAGTCACACAAGTTGGTCAAAGCTCTCTCTCCAGGGAGAAGCCTTGAGGAGCCTTTCCCTACTCCTGACATCTTCAGGATGATGGAGAAGAGCCTTTGGTCCCAACGAAACGAATCCTTTGTGAGCTGGTTCTTCTCTGAGTCATCTAAAGCAAGGTCGATCTGCAAAGAAGACAAAACAGAACAAAAATAAAAGTCACACGAAAACATACGAAACATAGCAACCAAGAAAGCTGTTGAGCAACAGGTAGCCAGTTTGGTAGTCAGACTACTCAATACAGTTGAACCTCGCTATAGTGAACCCTAGATACAATACTGATATAACAAACATAGACCTTAGAATGTACACCTATTTACTCTATTGTAAATGAACCCTGATGTAGTGAACACTCTGATATAGTGAACCTTTCCTGTGGTCTTGGGGGGGGTCGTTATAGAGAGGTTTAACTGTATACGTATATCACATTGAGAAATCAATTACCTCATCTTGCACACTCTCCTCTGAAGTGAAACAGTGACCATCTGTTATTACAACTATTACTGTTGGCTCCAAGTAGAAGGGATTCCTCCCCTGCAAAGATGTAAGAGATAGCAATTGACACACATCTGCACACCCGGCCAACTGCATGCGTGCACACATGTACACTGTACCAAGCCAACCATACATGTGTGAGTATACTGTTCCAGGCCAACCATACATGTGTGAGTATACTGTTCCAGGCCAGTTGCATACCATATACGTAGTGCAAAATTTTCAAGGAGCTTAACTTTCGGGTTTTTCGAGAATGAGCACTGGAGCATGAAATTTGAGCACCATGAAAAAATCGGTGTACTGTTTGGCAGGTAGCAGCTGAACGACAGACCCGCAAAATATATTTTCACAGATATTTCAAAAGTGGTCATATAGCTCCTCAAAAATTTAGTGCTGTACGGAATATGTGTGTACGTATGTGCACATCAGACCAATTGAATAATATGCATATACTGTATCAGGCCAACTGCATATATGAGTCTACACTTCCTACTAACAAAACCGCTGGCTGTTGTCGGCACTGGTTTGTAAATCTAATACAAATTTATGTAGTACACAAAGAGGAAGGATTCTCTTGAGTGCTCCTCCCCCCCCCCCCCCCCCCCCCCCTGGGAACTGAGGGAAACAATGAAGGATGGGAAATGTACACTGGGGGTCTGTGTATTTTATTATACTCTTATGCTATTCTAAAGAAAATCACATAACCAAGAATTGCAGTATATTTGGTATCTTACACCACAGAATATTGATGGCTGATCAGAAAGATGACTGGTCAGATTGATGGCTGATCCGAAAGATGGCTGGTCAAATTGATGGCTGATCAGAAAAATGGCTGGTCAGATCGATGGCTGATCAGATTGATGGCTGATCAGAATGAAGGCCGATCAGATTGATGGCTGATCAGAATGAAGGCTGATCAGATTTATGACCGATCAGATTGATGATCGAGACAGCATCAGTGCTGCACATAACACGCTGACAGCTATCAGCCACTGATCAATGAGGACAATGGTTTACAACACGTACATCACTTCCCAGGACGCATATCACCGTAAAATCATAATAACGTAATATTCTCGATATTGGGAAAACCATAATCAACTTATAGCTGGAAAATATCACATGACACCAACCAACCCAGTAGTTACATCACAAAGGTAGTTGTAGAAGATAACCTCTCCCAATACTGATTAAGGCTTAAGGATTAGGCTAAGTAATTGGTTGCGAGTAGCTGGCTGTATGCCACATCAGCAGTACCCTTCAAAGTATAGTACTGTACTCTCTATACCAAACACACACACACACACACACACACACACACACACACACACACACACACACACACACACACACACACATACACACACACACACACACACACACACACACATACACACACACACACACACACACACACACACACACACACACACATACACACACACACATACACACACACACACACACACACACACACACACACATACACACACACACCGCACCAAGGAAAAGGTTCAGTTTAGAGAGGTTTCCGGATTAGAGAGGTTCTATATGTATAGCAAATATAAAGAGCAGGACTTGAAAACAAATCAGTTTAGAGAGGGTTTGGTTTAGAGAGGTTTCACTGTATTTTGATTATAAAATCTCAAAATGATCACAAAAAGCATCAAAAATAGGATAAATTGCAAAAAAAAACACTGCTTAAAGAGAAATCACTGACAGGGTTGTCAGATTTGGCTGCTCATCAGGCTACCGAACTACAACAATGTCAAAATCGGGATATGTACGTAACCTCACACACACACACACACACACACACACACACACACACACACACACACACACACACACACACACACAACATCAAACCAGGATTCGTTAAGTAGGACTGGTGATCAATCCGGACTCAGTGAATCCTCTCTTGAAGGCAACTTATGTATTCACAAGGACCACCTGTTTATAGGGACTACTGCAACTGTCCCACTTCATACGTACATCAATGACACAACAACGCTCTCTGTTTCAATCTCATTGAACCACCTCTCTACAAAGACTGGTAACTTGCAGCCCTTGAGTGATGTTCACAACCGGCATATCAAGCTCACCCTCATCCTCGAGTCTTGCACCATCTATGCTGCACCAAGGCTTGGGTACAGCACAACAGCCCACTCTGGTAAAATGGGGTAATTTGGAACATTGGGGTAGTATGAAATAGTGCCCTCAACTTTTAGCTAGGGGTGTCTAATCATACTTGTCAACGCTGAACTCCCAATTCTCACGGAGTCAACACTGACGACAAAAGCTTTGAAGCTTGCTGGTGAAAGTGTATCCGATCGGCTGTTCCGAACCCCCTCCCCCGTTTCCAATTTACCCCCCTCTACCCTACGCCAAACTAAGGACAAACACGACCTAAACTCACATAGCGGACTAACCTGCCCATAGTTGTCAATCCCCGTATGTAAACGATGGGCATTCAAAAGATCTAGCGCTTCTTTTAGACTCCTTCCAAACGTGGACAGGCCGCACGCTTGGAGGTTCTTCAGCTCCGTAAGAAAGTGTCCATGGCTCTCCTTCCAACCAGACTGTAGGACAAATACGTAAGTAGCGTCGTAGTAGCGGACATTCGTAAGTTGCTACAGCAAAATAATCTGCACTCTTGTCTGGAGACAACTACGAGTTACCGTTAAATATATTCATAGTAGTATTGTACCATTGTAGCCGACCGCACACAAGAAAAATGGCCGACAATGAGCGCCCCATCAGCAACTCATCCAACAGCAACTTGAGGCAACTCGGCACATGGGGAACACATTGCTAATGGTAAGACATGAGCGTAAGTTTACCTTTACGGCGTAAGGAGGCTCATCATAAGTAACAAGCATGTATCTGTCCCCTCTACTGGACGGGTCGCGTGCACGAAACTACAGAAGGGACAAAGATTTCATGTTCAAATCACATGCCAGAAGCGGGCCGATGCTCGCACATGACAGCCGTATCATAGAATACACTTCAATTCGAACCACAGCATAAGTTACCTTGGAGAACGTATCGAGTGATGACTTGGCGATATCTAGATAGGACGTGCCTAAATTTGTCCTCTGGTTCATTGAAGCGCTGGTATCGATTAGGAACAGCACAATGACCATTTTGAAAGGACTAGGCACAATACAGAAAAAGAAGTTAATGAACGCGAGTTGTGTACTCCCCCTCTCTGCTACGACATTTTGCATACGTCAGCCAGCTGACTGACGGATAGGCCGGCGTTCGCCTTTTTATACCATTCGTGACGTCACTGTGCGCGTAGGCGTTACCGAATGTTTTCAATAATATGAAGCACGTACACAGTCTGAGCGGGTAAGCTCAAATTTAATCGGTCAGCCGTCTAATACAAACGTTACTGCCCATGCAAAAATGATATTCGCAAGTGTTAGATGTACGTATATAGTAGATACATGTGTAATTTTGGAAAGAGTAAATCAGGGGGAAATGGATATACAGTGGGCCCTGGTCTATCCGACCACGCTTGTTCCTCATAAAATGTGTTGTATAAACCATGTGTTGGGTAAATCAAGGTAAATAGTACACAGAGTGGTGGTGGTGATTCACAGCAGAGTGTCGGATGGTAGGATCGAGTATCTATGGTCGGACAAACCAGTTTCAGATAAACTAGGTATGGCTATATATTCAACTGTGACATAAAAATCATTGTACAAACTACATGAAAATTCCTCCATCTTGGGGCCAAGAGAATTAGACCGGACTAGCTCGAGAGGTGGCCTGACAAGACAAGTTCATCTCAGTATGTGGGTGACTTTTTGGGAGCAATTACAAGGTCGATGACAGTATATGGAGGATCAAATTAGAGATGTTTCACTGCAGCATCATCGGACTGAGTGTAATTTGGTCTTAGACAACAGAACAGTGTGACCTGCTGCGGCCAAGGACCTTAAGGAGGTTTCTGCATTTGGGAGGTGTCCTTTAATCTATAGAGGTTTTCCTGTATATTGGTAAAGATATATAAATATAATAATTGTTAATAAGATTATACAATTATATAATCGCCAAGATTGTATGAATTACACAGGCTAACACTGCAGGTCCCTGCGTAACTTCCTATGATTAAGGCTCTTTCACATGAATCACTCGTGTACAGCATGCAATGCATATATAACGAAGTCTTGTTACGGCAAACTTTATAGGGTCCTGACCACAAATTACAGTGGAACTTGCTCATTAGTAAGTACCTGGTTTAGTACATACTCCTAGCTGGCCATATGCAAGTGCTCCTCATGCATTTTGTCCCTGTATGTGTATACCTCATGTACAAACCGACCCTGCATGATAGTAGTATTATATTTAGCTCTAGATCTGATAATAAATGCTTATATCATGTCCTTTGCATGAGGTACATGTTATCTCATGTCACTTTTCACCAAACATACATGCACTTAAGGCTCGGAGACTATAGTTTGCATAATTAATAACAAAATTAACATGTCTGCAGTACATATTGTAGCTGCAGCTGTAAATATACGTAGAATCAAACATTCTAGCAATATAATATAGCGCTCCAGTTTATCGCTTACACGCACAAATACATAAGAATAACATACTTCACATTGAGTGCATCACTGCTTTCTGCATATCTCACAAAGTGTACAACAATTACACATTACATAATTACAAACAAAGAAAAAGTATATAATTCCCTATAATATATCTATAGGTACATACGTACGTACATTTATGAACAAACTCTATAGCAAAACAACTTTTCTCTGAAAGAATAGAAAGTGCACAGTTTTATTATTACAGTATCAAACAAACACCTAATAGGCAGGGTTCACGACAATATTAATAATAATTAGTAGGATTGTGCCTCAGAAACAGTCACCCTAAGGTACACTGTCTTCAGTGCTTCTGTGCATCCTTTGCTGCCATTATTAATGGAGTCAAGCTGGATAAGGGGGCAGCATTTCGCAGGAACTGATGCTGCAGGGAGAAACAAGTGGAGACATAACACAAGTGAACTACACAATGAGAAACACACATTGTCAACCATCATTAGGGTAATCGGGGGTATTACGGGACAGTGGACATTATGAGACACACTCACTGAACCTAAAATAATCCTTCATAAATAGTTTGCAACATCCCTCAAAAACAATTGCAAACTTAAATGTTCACAATTGAAGGCCACTGGGACAAACTGATAGTCTTTGCCATTCATGAAACTTCCCAATGCACATTGTATACAATACATACACACATGTATGCATGTTAATGTGCTGTGTCAGGAGAGCACAAATGTACATGCGTATATGTATTAACGTATGTTGAAAATCATTTACCATATTGACAGGGGTATAAGATCTACAACAAACCCTGTAATGTTGAACAAGACGTACAGGGCTGGAACAAATCCTACTGTATTGGCAAGAAGGCCATGATCACATAGATCACAATAAGCTGAGAAATGTTACTGGGACAAAGCCATTTCTACCATCTTGGCAATAAAAATGAAGAAATCTAAAACAGCTGCCATCCAACGGCTAACAGGACACAACTCATACAGTACAATTAAATTTGCTTAGTACCACAAAATCAGTCCTTATTATCAGAGGTACCTACTATCATGATTGGTTAGTGTACATGAGGTACACAGGGACAGAACTTCCTACCCACAAGTATGTACTAAGCCCGGTACGCACTTAGTGAACAAGTTCTACTGTACCTGTAAGAGCTCTGAAGCACTTCCTCTGGCATCAACACTCATCTCCAGACATCTACGAAGGAAGTCTTTGATGTCACTCGAGAGCTTCTCAGGATGTTGGATTTCCGGAGTACCATTAGTGGCTATTAGATACAAGGCCTAAAGGACATATTTGCAAAGTGGAAAACAACTTAAAGCACTGAACTACAAGCTAAGTGTGATTACAAGAGTTGGAAAACACATCCAAAGCATGTTTACAGGAATACATGCACAGCAAAACCTCTATAAACCAACATTCAATGGGGCTTTAAAATTGTCGGATTAAAGAGTGTCTCTTAGTATACCTTTTATATGGTGACTGTACCTCACAAGATGGTCAGTTTAGAGAGAATGTCAGAATATTGAAGTGCTGGAACACAGTTAAACTATACATGTATACAGATGCAAGTATGCATAATATATGTACGTACATACATACGTACATACATTTATTCTTATTCTTATATTATAATATAAGGCATACCTACACATGTACAGTCGAACCTCTCAACAAAACCTTTTGGGACCTCACGATAACAAGGTGTTCACAGTAGCAGGGTATGCAAATTACTGTTTAAAATGGACTATTGCTATCATGAAATTAGTTATGTATCATACATCTTAGCATAGCTGAGTAAGCTACAAATTTCACGACAAATTCCGTTCCATACATATATACTTTCCCACACCAGATTATCCCAAATTTGAACCCTTTCAAAGACTGCACAATCTCCTAACACACATATACACACACACACACACACACACACACACACACACACACACGCACACACACACACACACGGACACACACACACGGACACACACACATTCAGGGAGGGTTTTAACCTGGAAAGCTACTATTCTGGGCAGCCAGTACAACATAACACACGAAGTACAACAGCTACAGATGCTGAAAGTGAGAGAAACTAAATGGTATTTCAGGGTTGATGGAATTCGAGCATAAATACAATTATACATAAAGCATATGCAAATAAGACAAATAAGAAGAGTCCCATGTGTAAGTACCGATCCACCCCTTCCCTTGTTCAACTTGAACACTTGGGAACACATTACTCATGCATGCATGCATGCAGGCAAACACTCACTCTTAGGGGGTTTTCATTGAGGTAGGGTGGTTCCCCTTCAATCATCTCAATGGTCATGATCCCCAGACTCCAGATGTCCACCTTTGGCCCATACTGCTTCCTCGTTACCACTTCGGGTGCCATCCAGTAAGGCGTACCCACCATGGTGGACCTTTTCGACTGCTCGGGAGTGATCTGAGCACAGAACCCAAAATCAGCTGCAGACACAGAGAGAATACCATAAAATTATACCAAAGTTCTTTTTTACTATCTTGAGCAACTTTACACACTTCTGTTCAACTACTGCCCAATGGAGTATGCAAAAAGACCTTATCAAAAAAGGATCCTCCAAAAACACTTGGAAGAAGGGTAAGCTGCAAAACCGGTACAGGGCTAGATGGGCAAAGGGCAAGACAGGCATAGGGCTACACATACATGAGGCTAGATGGGTATAGGGCTAGACAGAATTTAATTGGACTAAGGGTACACTGTGCAAAGTCCTACATTCTGCATACGCATGTAGCACATTGTGCGTATGTACTGCGGAATGTAGGACTTTGCACAGTGTACCCTCAGTCCAATTAAATTCTGTCTAGCCCTATACCCATCTAGCCTCATGTATGTGTAGCCCTATGCCTGTCTGCCCTTTGCCCATCTAGCCCTGTACCGGTTTCGCAACTTACCCTTGTTCCAAGTGTTTTTAGGGGATCCTTTTTTGATAAGGCCTTTTTGCATGGTTATACAATAATTGCGAAAGGCAAAATACCAAACAAGTATGTAGATCTGTCCTCACTTAATTTGACTTGTCCCTCCATTCCTAAAAGTATATTGTCACTCTTAATGTCTCTGTGAATGACACCATTTCTGTGAAGGAACTCGAGGGCATGCAGACACTAGAGAAGAAAAAAAAATTCACATGAGCTCTTACAGTATGCAGGCCCTATGGAACCCAAAGCAGTACTAACACAATTACAAATCATGTACGTACATACCTAAGTACGAACGTACAGTCACACCTGAGTGATCAGCAACCTTTATTTATCCAACAATTGAAAAAAATTTGGCTTCAGCAGACATGCATTCTATCGTAATTTGCCTCACCATTAGATGCACAATGCAGCCCAATTGATGCACACACACACACACACACACACACACGCGCACACGCACGCACACACACACACACACACACACACACACACACACACGAGATAGAGACCCACCTCGCGACAAACTGCAGCAATCTGACTTTCACTCAATATGGTTTCTGTTACTACATCAGTAAGTGATCCACCAGCTAAGTATTCCATAACAACCTAACATCAAAAGTGTACACACATATGTAACGTGCACACACATGTTTCACATAATTGGCCCATAAACACACAAAACTTCCATACATCTATGATGCACACATCTTCTAAAGCAGCACACATAAAAAGATAATATGTATTATAATCCAGAAACATATACAAACAGTCAAGTATAGGGCAATATGTAACTTTACAAGCTAATGTACATACGTATGTATGCAGATACGTATATTTACGTATGTATGTATGTACATGCACATCTAATGTACATGTGTATGTTACATGAATATTATTATCATTTGTGTATAAGAATCACAAATGAATGAATGACCATGGCTGGAGAGTTGTTTGAGAACTACCTAAATCAGGACACACAATATGACAGTGCATCACATGCGAGCACAACTTCCAAGTTTAAATGTTAGAATAGAAATGAACTCCATCCATACATCGGTTACACTTTCCCGCATTATCTACGCTTGAGAATACACAATTTGGTGCATGCGCACAAACACTATTTACACATGTCAATGCACCATGTTGTGAACTAGGCTTTAAACTAGGAAGGTTCACAGGATTATGTTTATGAAAATTGGATGTATATTTATAAAGGGAAGACATCATACATGAATACTTACAGTACCACAAATATTCAACAATCAACACCAGTAATGATAACAGACTTTATGGCCGCCAGGATAGCAAAGAATGTAACATGGCCGCCACGATGGTCAAGAATGTAGCATTGCAAAATTATAGCACAAAATCAGTCCAATACCACAAACAACACATACACACAAACACACACACATATGGGTACACACACACACACACACACACACACACACACACACACACACACACACACACACTCACGCACACACACACACACACACACACACACACACACACACACATACACACACACACACACACTCACCCATAACTCTGACTCTCCTACTAGATAACTATCAAGGTAGTTGACGACATTCCTGTGCTTATTTTCCTTCATTACAATAATCTCATTGATAATCAGCTCCTACAGTGAGACACCAAAGGGAAAGCAATGATTATACCTACGTTGCGTACATACCACAGAGGACATACAGTGAACCTCTCGTATCCGACACCTCTCTAAACTGACACCCTCTCAAACCAACACCAAATGCTAGCACACATATGCCCCATTTCAATACAAAATCACCTCTGTAATCCGACAACCTCCTAATCCGATTTAATTTTCAAGCCCCATCAGGCGTCAGATTGGAGAGGTTTCACTGTACCTGTTATACACTATCATACACAATACACTCATACATATGTACGTATATACAGGCATACATATGAATATACAGACATACACAACATACAAACATATCACACATATGTACATCAATATATGCAATTTAGCGACCTACGTACATACGTATGTACATAAGTACACACAAGTTATGAAAGCACCGTGTTACACACACACACACACACACACACGCACACCACACACACCACACCACACCACACCACACACATACACACACACACACACACACACACACACACCTTTTTCGGCTGCTGAGAGAGGTTCATCTGCTTGATAGCAACTTCTTTACCAGTAGCAACCTCACATGCTGTGTACACAACCCCAGAGGCACTACAGGGAAAGGAGGTAGGAGATAAACGCATCAACTGATCACACCACCAAACTAACCATAGACAATGCTCCACACACATTTGCATAAACACACATTTTGTCTCGCTTATTATGTGCATATGTACACATAACAGGTATCCATGTATGCACATGTATTGCATCATTACACAACATACGTATGTAAATATGAACAGTGGACCCTGTATAACCCAGCACCTCTATACACCAGCATTCGCACAAACTGGCCAAGATTTTCTGGCACCAGCCATTAATTTTCACCATACAAACTGACCTCTATAATCCATCAACCTACTAATCCAGCACTGTGGATTATACAGGTTCCACTGTACCCACAAATACTGGATGTTTACATGTTCACGTAGATGTGTGTGTGTGTGTGTGTGTGTGTACGCACGCACGCATGCACTTACTACAATGCATGTACATATGTACATACAGGATCACTCTGCATGAATTTAAACTTGTTGCACTCATGGCACTCACCCTTGACCTATCTTCTCCATTTTAGTGTACTTCTTTGTTGGGTCCCCAATGCTCACAATCTGCTTCAGGTTCGCAATAACCTCAGCCTCCGACATCTTCGGTTTCTTCTCCCGCTTCTGAGTGGTGAGGTTACCCTTAGGAGGGACCTTTGACGGGCTGGGTTGAGCCGTTTGAGAGGGTGTACTGCCCGACGTATCGTCCTTAGGCTACCCAACAAGCAGAACAACAACATAAGTTAATGTATACAGAACTGTGCTATTGCATTACAATAGCATAATGATAATACTATGTTGTCACATACGAACATACATACGTATACATACATATACATATGTACAATCAATTACTGCTACATTTATACATATGAATGCCGTTTTTTAAGACACACACACACACACACACACACACACACTGCATGCAAAATGTACCTTTTTGGTAGCATCAGGCCTGGGAGGTACATAGGGTGGTTTTTCAGGTTCTGGAGGGGGTTCTGGAGCAGTCCGAATCTACACAGATTCACACAAATACAAGTCCCTCATGGACCACACCAGCAAGCACATAGGTACATTCTTCCAGAGCTCACAAGTAGTAACTTACAGGTTTAAGTTGAGTTTGAGGATGTGGTTCAAAGGTGTCCCTCGAGATACCGGGTCTAGATTGACTTGCTGATCCTGCTATAAGGATGGGGAAATGACACAATGAGTACTTTTGCTCAAACAAAGACCTGCAAATTTACACAACAGAATTAAGTGAGCAAATACCTTTTCGTTCTGATACAGTCATAAATTTATCATCTTCAGTGGTTTTTGCTCCAGTGTAGAATTTTAGTACATCTATGACAGCCTGGACGGAAGGTTAAAAGTCTTTCAAGCAAAGCACACAACATATGTATCATGTACAACACTGTAAAACAGATCAAAGGTGATCAGGATCAACTATGTACGTACGTGTGTGCCTACAAACACAGCATTTGTACATGCAAAGTTAAGTACAAACACGTCACCTAATGCATCAACTGTAACTGGCAATTCACCACCCTTGTACACACGTTTGTACATACACATACATACTGCATGTTACATGACAATTCACCAACCCTTAATATTTACATATGTACATACGTACATGCACATACATACTGTATGTCACTTGGCAATTCACCAACCCTTAATATGTACAGTGCTTTCCATAGAAATTTTAACACTTTCAGTCATTCGTTAGGTCAACAGTCAGTGCTCGATCGTCAACAGTCATGCATGTGATATCGAAATATTATGTAGGCATAGTTGCGCAAGTCTTGTTATAGTAGTGTAGTGAAATGGGATTTCAGTGAGTACCAACGGTTTCTGATTGTACGAAGCAATGAATACTTTAAAAGTTTCACATAAATTCTTGAAGTCTAACTTGCGTGTTTCGTTCTCAGACACCTTTATTGATAGTCACGGGCTTCAGCCAACTGAGTAACAATGTCTGACCTCCCCTCACTGAAGGTTAATAACCATATTTGTAGTAAGTATCAAAAAGTAAACAGTCTAAAGGTTTCAAACAAACTAGAACTTGACTCATGGCCTTGCATAATCAAGCCTAACCATGCGGTCGTGACATAAGTGGCCATTCAACGGTCGGTCAGGTGGTCGTCACCCGGTCGGTCGATCAAAATTGTTAAAATTTCTATGGACGTACTGTACATTACATAGCAATTCATCAACCCTTAATACGTACATTCACATACATACATACATACACATACATACGTACATTCACATACATACGTACATACACATACGTACATACATACACATACACACTGTATGCTACGTATGTACGTATGTGTACAGCCAATACACAGAATGCTATCTCTACATAAAGTGAGAAGTACTTGGGGTGGGTAGGACTGACTGCTGAATAAGCTTACACACATGCACTCATCAGGGCTCTGCACAGGTAATCTTCCAAGGTGGTAATCAAGTCAATTAATTCACAGCTACACACATGTTTGAAGACCTACTGCTAAGTGTACCTTCCAACCAAAAACATCAGCGAAGGCTCTTTCAAAGTAATACTAGTCGTGAACAAAGTTCAGAACCTCGCTAAAAGGAAAGGACATTGAAATTGAATGGGAATGGGAATATGGATGAAATAATTGATTGCATAAAATTATAATGTAGTTGTGAGCTAGTCTCATGTAGCCAGACAAACCCGGGCCCTTTGGTCCTGTGTGAAGGAATGGGACATTTTAAAGGGATCATACATGCTTTTTGAACAGTGATACCTTCTGCAATGCTGAATGTTTGGACTATTCATAGCTCATGATCAGTTGACGATTTGTCTCTTAGTCACCATGTTAGTACACATTTTCATAATTTTGGTATAAACCGTAATCAGCTTTTTAGTTCTGCACTCACACGAATTTCAACACTACTGCTTGTCCTAACAAACTCACTAGACAAAATACACTCCCTAGTAGTACTCAGAGTATATAATAGTTGAGCTATTGGCCACTTATCTGAACCCCCTGCAGCATATGCATTGGGCATGCCAATATAAAATTTGTGATCAATTATATTCCCGCATTATGCCTGTAAAATTTCAACACCTATTATTTCCACACCTGTGCCAGCATATTCCTTCTTTACGAAGGCGCCGATGGCGGCAAAAGGCATGCACTCTCCTTCCTGCTCCGCACTCGGCGTTTGTACGGAAACATGGCCGCACACACAATCTATAGTCACAGTTGGCAGGGCTGGCAAATGGCCGTCACAATGGCGTGGCTATTTAGTGGCCCGAATCGCAATATCACATATCCTTCCTTTCGTTCGAAAGTAATCTAAAATCGCTTACGATAAATTCAAGAGTGTCATTTTTTATGTATTCGAACACGGGGAAAAGGACCGAACGTTGAAGTCTGACATCGCCTGGTGGTGACCAAAAAAGGGAGGTTTTTCTGCCTTTATCGATCAGCGAGACCGCCCAACGAAGCGATCAACAGCTTAACGTGAAGAATTCCTCTCGGCAAGTTACTTTTAGATGTAAACATGCAATAAAGCCGTGAAGTCGAGTCGCAATTCGCGTGCAAAGTTTTTAGCTCATTGGCCTAAAGGTAGTAATTTACCCGCCGAATGCGTGGGCAACCTCGAATGGAGTCCCATCTGCGACTGAATCAATTAACCTCGCTACCGCTCGGTAATGACTGAACATGAGGCTAAGTGTTAAAAAACAGTTTAGAGAACAGACTTTGCTAATGTGATTTCAAATCCTCTGGTCACTGAAAAGTTAGAGGCGGTTGGCCATGAATTGTGCTGGTTGGAGCCGACCACCTCCGACCAGTGTAGGCAGAACCCTGACTCCTACGTACACACATGTACAAGATCATACTCAGCCAGTAAATATCAAATCCACACAAGACTCCATATACTTCATGAATTGTTTGATTTCAATGAGGACAGAGAATTAAGCAAATAATGGAATCTGTAGCCCTATACAATCCCAAGTACCAAATCAAAATACTTGCACACAAACACACCAACTTGCAAATTCAAAAATACAATAACAGGAATTGCCTCCCCCCTCCCCAGTGTGTCAGTCAGGTGCACTTGGGGTCATCACATAGTCCATTGAAATGCGTACAACTGAGCAGTCATCAGGGCTGCATTTAGGGGAGGGGAGGGGTATTCACCCCCCCCTTGCAGATCTGCTGTCTTCCTAAACTTGTATCTCAGCTTATACACCAGGGCCTCTTGAAAGCATTGTTACCTATAACACCCCCCCCCCCAGTCTCTGTACATCTATACACTCCCATATTGCGTTGCCCTCCCAAGATTTTAGGAAGCTCAATTTTCTCCTACCCTCCCACCCCAGCCCCGAATCCTGTATGCAGCCCTGGTCATCCGATCTGCCACTTGTACCCAACATACCAATGATATGCAATGACAACATGGTGTCTGTTTACAACCACCCCTTCTAGCAAACAAGTACACAAGATCCGACAACCGGTATGTTATGCATCTAGTAAACATTTTAGTGCCTATCTTAACTAAACACTGATATGGATTACAAAATACAAAGGTACGTTCACAATGACATCCAAGGGAAACTTACTTCCGGATTCTTCTTTTGTTCACCTGCTGAGATACCTGATCTTTCTAGCAGCATGAGCCAGTCTGGTGGCATACCCTACAGACATGTGCATGTGCATGTGTGTGTGTGTGTGTGTGTGTGTGTGTGTGTGCATGTGTGTGTGTGTTTGTGTGTGTGTGTGTGCATGTGTGTGTGTGTGTGTGTGTGTGTGTGTGTGTGTGCATGTGTGTGTGTGTTTGTGTGTGCGTGCGTGCGTGTGCAAGATCAACAAAACAAGATATGCTTAATATATCCTGCAGGCATCAATTCTGAGTTATAATCAGAAAATTAATCTAATTAACGAAGAACATGACAACAGTCTGATTCTTATGATTTTACTACGATTAATCCTAATACATTTGAATACGGATGTATTAAACAGGAAAAGAGTGATCATGCAAACAAATTTTGAATGCCTTATACAAACATGTGACCAATGATGAATGACAACCTATATGGGCACGAACATATAAGGTTAAACAGCTACACACACAAAGTATGACCACCATTTCCACATACGCACAAACGTATGTAGGTATGCTTTAATGTCATAAACACATGTAATACGTATAATGTCTCATTGCAAATTGAAGTGACTTGAAATACTAATGACATCCAGACACACATAAATGTCAGATTTTCACCAAAGCATGAAGGGCCCGGTTCCAAGCACGTATGCATTGCAATACACACACACACACACACACACACACACACACACACACACACACACACACACACACACACACATTCATACACACCACACCATGAGATACAATACATAATCTGGACATTCACAAAGCTGATACGTATCTGTGTGGTGTTTTTTTATGTCAAATGGCACTATACACAGCTGAATTTACAGCAAAACTGTCAAAACTGTCACGAGAATACAGCAAATTTTTTATGAGAATACACAAAATTCACTACACAGTTAACATGAGTAAAACCCGCAGGAGTACTTCGAAACTTACAGTGAATTTTCCTGTTGCTGGATCAAACCCAACATGAACAGTATGTTCGAAATCCACAGGGGATGATATATCAATCTTTTTAGTTTCTGTGAGTATAAAACGTGGATACATGTACAAGAATATACGTACATAACAAGTACATGCATATGACAAAAGCACAGCTATGAATACCTGATTCATTCAACCACATCTATCTACAAAATTACAGCCAGATTAATCATGTTTTCGACAAATCGGGACAATCTTAGTGAAGGTATGTAAGTCACACAATACTGCTGGACAAACAAAAATCTCAGGCAAGACAGCATTGGATAAGAGACCTCAAATGTACACAATACACATGATGGACAATACCAACATATGAATAGAGGTCTGGTGAACAAATGCGTCATCACAACTCACGATCTGCACTATATTACACCCAGCTATGATAATATTCAGTAAAACTGCCTAAAAGACCACTCAAGGGACCAAGCTCTGACAGTCTCTATAGACAGGTGGTCCTTATGTAAAGGTGCAATAGTATTACCTGGGTGATTCACGGACCAATGTATAGTGGTCACTGCAGACAGGTTTCACTGTTCTGCGAAATCTCCTCGCCAAGAGGATGACACCATTTCCTTGTGAGATATAATCACATCTTAGACGAGTCTACTACATTACATCATGCAACAAATCTCATTAATCCACCATGATTTGTTTCTGAAAATGTGGGTGGAATGGTAAGTGCAGTGGATTATCCAAATCAATGTACAGTGAAACCTGTCTACAACAACCACTCCAGGGACTAAGTGATAGTGGTCACTGTAGACAGGTGGTCCTTACACAGGGATGCATTACTATCACTGAGGTGGCCCATGGAACAGCCAACAGTGTCTCTGTAGACAGGTGGTCATTAAGACTGGTTCACTCTAACACGTATGTACCATAATAGTATCACTGAAGTGGCTCATAGACCAGCCAATGGTGGTCACTATAGACAGGTGGTCTTTAGGACAGGTTTCATTATACAATTAAATCTGTCTCTAAAGACCACTGAAGGCAACAAGTGTTAGTGGTCTCTGCAGACAGGTGGTCCTGTCAAGGGATGTATTAAGTATCACTGGGGCCGTCCACAGGTCAGCCTTTAGTGGTCAGGCAG
>CAUJGJ010000185.1:4129274-4131774 GCA_963170055.1 Halisarca cf. caerulea | reverse complement strand
AGACTACATGTACAGAGACTACAGAGACTGCAGAGACTGCAGAGACTACATGTACAGAGACTACAGAGACTACAGAGACTACAGAGACTGCAGAGACTACAGAGACTACAGAGACTACAGAGACTACAGAGACTACAGAGACTGCAGAGACTACAGAGACTACAGAGACTACAGAGACTACAGAGACTGAAGAGACTGCAGAGACTACAGAGACTACAGAGACTACAGAGACTACAGAGACTATAGAGACAATAGAGACTACAGAGACTGCAGAGACTACAGAGACTACAGAGACTACAGAGACTACAGAGACTATAGAGACTACAGAGACTGCAGAGACAACAGAGACTACAGAGACTACATGTACAGAGACTACAGAGACTGCAGAGACTGCAGAGACTACATGTACAGAGACTACAGAGACTATAGAGACTGCAGAGACTATAGAGACTATAGAGACTGCAGAGACTATAGAGACTATAGAGACTGCAGAGACTACAGAGACTATAGAGACTACAGAGACTACAGAGACTACAGAGACTGAAGAGACTGCAGAGACTACAGATACTACAGAGACTACAGAGACTATAGAGACTGCAGAGACTACAGAGACTACAGAGACTACAGAGACTGCAGAGACTACAGAGACTACAGAGACAAGAGAGACTACAGACACTGCAGAGACTATAGAGACTACAGAGATTAAAGAGACTACAGTTGTATAGGTAAAAATGGTTAAATCCAGTGAGTTACCTACGTATGTATGCTAGCTTCAATAGTGAGATTCCGGATCCTGTTGCGCAACACTGATGGATTATTGCATCAGATGTAAATGCTAAAAGCTCTCCCTAATGGCTAGTGATCTGAGATTAGTTAACCATGTTCTTTAATATAGGGTAGTGTGCCCTAATTCTGATCAGTCTCTAATCCTGATAAGTAGTAGTGTATCTCCTAGCCAACACAGAAAGATATAACTATAGGTTGTATTCTTCCGCAGCTGTTATACTCTGTGTAGTGCTAAGAATGCCAAGCTAAATTGTCTCCAACTTTAGTTCCTGAGCTCAGGAAAAGCGCGATTATCGAAATTGGGGCACTCTACCTTATATAACTGGACTCAATCTACAAATCATATTGGTGTACTCCATGTTCGATGGTGGTCCAACAAGTCATGAGTACACATACATTGGAATGTGGATACATTGAATCTCCGTGCCCACAAACATAGACTTGACATACGTATATCCTCTTATGCAATGGATATTATGTTGATAGGGTCAAGCAGACTTAAGTGTGTAACTTACCCAGGAACTTCCAGTTCTGCAAGTTCAAGTTAAGGCGGACTCTACTGCCAGTAGAAGTTGAGTGTGTTGTTTGGAATCCTTCATGAAAGCATAGCTTGATGGTAAACCATAGATAATCTATGGGTAAATGAAACAACCAAACAACGAGTAGCCCGTTGCTAATGGTTCCCTTGTTAAGTGCCTGATATCTGAATATACATATGCATGTGGTACAGTAACTATTGATGTAAAATGCACAGGATACCTATGGTCTGCTCAATGCATCTTTGGCACTGAATACGCAAAGTTTGTTGTCAGTGGGTGCCATGTATCCTTGAACAGAGGTCAACTTGCTTAGTACATACCTCGAAGGGGACACAAAATAAGCATGCACTCATTATCAGAGGTATTTACGATCAGGATCGGTTTATGTGCATGAGGCATACACAGGGACAGAATATAAGGAGTACGTATCAAGGAGCATGTACTAAAGCAGGTGCTTAATATACCTCATACGATGGTCAGATTACAGAGGTTGACTGTATAGTAATTACCTTATAGCACTACATTTTCAAGGATGAGTGCTGGAGCGCAAAATTTACGCACATACTGCAATAAGTAGTATACAGCTGAATGACAAGCCTGCGAAATTTATAATTTATTTCCTGCAAATATATAAAAAGTGACCAACTACGAAAATTTAGCGCTATACAGTATTGTATTGTTACCATGCATGGCAACAGAAGCTATGCAGCAGTCACATGCCTACATGTTTGAACCAGACAAACTTGTGTCCAGGTTCCTTTGGTGTTTTGTAATCAGTTCGTCAATCTCAAAGTACAGTAAAACCTGTATATAAAGACCACTTCATGGACCAAGTAATTGTGGTCTCTGTAGACAGGTGGTACTTGTACAAAGGTGCTTCAGTAACATTAAAGTGGACAATGAGCCAGCCTACTATAGTCTCTACAGGCAGGTGATCTTTCTATGCGAGTGGTCTTTAAGACAGGTTCTGCTGTAATGCCATTTCCAACAAGAATTTCCCTGCCCACCTGTACTACATCAGCCAGTCTACCAGTATTGATAACAATTTTAAATTTGTTATGTGAGAGTTTAGGAGCCTCTGACAGACAACCGCCTGCAATGGCCCTGCCACAGACTCCTTTTATTTCAAAAAATCATCAAATCAATGTTTTCAACAAAGAGAGGAGGTGAGGCAG
>CAUJGJ010000185.1:4119274-4124274 GCA_963170055.1 Halisarca cf. caerulea | reverse complement strand
CAGCTAACCAACTTGGGGATAGGGTATTGTAATTGGTGCATTCACAGTGTGTGCTAACCACATAATATGCTTTATAGTATGTTGTCCACACATGTGCAGTACATGCCTCATTAGATGGTCGGATTAGGAGGTTAATTGTCGGATTATGGAGTGATTCTTGGCATAGTTTGATATGGTGACTGTACCTCATTAGATGGTCGGATTAGAGAGATCGAATGTTGGATTATAGGGAGGTTTCACCATACCATATAGTAATAATTATTTTATCAAATTATTCAGATACAGCTGCTTGTACAATAGCTAACTGTAAAGTTATACCCCCCCCCCCCCCCCCCCCCCCCCAGCATCCTGGGTTGCTTACAATTATAGTGAAACTCCATAACCCAGCACTCCATGGGACTCCAAATTGATGGCAGATTACAGAGGTTGTCAGATTATCCAGGGTATATTTTATCTGGGGTCATTTTTTGGGGGGGAACTTACACATCTGTATATATGTAAGTACACAAGCACACACAGCACAGCACAAGCATGTGTACATGTACTCAATGATGTTAAAACCACACTCATGTATGCAGCATGCATAAATCAGTTTTTCTTTCCAATAATGATGACAGGGCAATATGGCTACTTATAGTGGTGTAATGGGGGACATATATGTACATGGAATGATGGTACATGGTCTAAGCTAGGGGGGTCCAGGGGTATTCTCCTAGAGAAATTTTTAGTTTTCATACCTCATAGGGTGGAAAACAAGGCTGTTTTATGCACTCAAGCTGTTTCTGATACAGTACAAAGATCAGTCTTTTGCAGTTGTGTATGTGTGTTATAGCTAGCTATAGGATAAAATTTCAGGGAAGAGATATCCCCTGTGCTAAAAGAAACCCTCCACATGTGCAAACATGCGCAAGTACCTATGCATGAATAAATCCTTGCATGATTGCCTATGCCATGCTGTTGGAGCAAAACTAAACCATGTGCAATTTACATTTAGAACTCTTCAATTTTGACACGTACATGTATATTCAATGTAATTGCTTAATAAACATACTTGCTAATAGACAAAAGATTGTTCAATGCAAGCTTGAATGATATAAACATTAATTTTTGGTAAATTCTACTCTTTGTGAATGGCTTCATGATCAATTTATGACAGTGTTCATTCACAAAAATGAAAGCTGCATAAGTATATTTGGGGAGAACCTTTCTGCTTATATAGGGGGCAACCATACCCAGGGTCCCCCCTATAAGATAAACCCTGCATATACATGGTCAGTCGACTGGAGAGAATTAATGTTGGATTATTGTGTACGATTGCAGGGGTTCCATGGACTGTACAAGTGTATGCTCTAACCGTCACTATCATGCATACATGTATAGTGGTATACATGCATATTACAAGGTGTGTAAAACCATTTAAAATGGTAAAAGGATGCAGGATTGACACTGGACAGTGCAAAAAAGGCTTCAAAAAAAGAATCCTCCAAAACTCAGCTGCCTCCTTGAACGGGACACCATTGCTCTGCCCCAGTTGGCACCCTTGCATTGACATGTGTACGTATAAAACCTTCAAAATAAGGACACCTCCACACAAACAAGACAATTAATGACGGTTCCAATGGGGTCCTCATTGTAGAGGTTTCACTAGTGTGTTGCTCTGGTGTCTGTATTGCGACAATTAAGCACACTCTCAACAGCTGCTTCATCACCAGCACACATGAGCTCTCAAAACCGCACAAATGATGAAGAAACACTTTCAGTACAATGTGGGGTAGATAACATTATCTCAAAAGGCATACAAAAATAATAATATTGTCTTATACAAAATCTACATGAATGCCAGTATATAACGTGGGTCTATGGAGTAGGGTATTAACATAAACATGCATGTTTGTTGCATATAAATGTGTACAATAAGATGTATAAAGGTGTGACATGAACAAATGGCTGTTTTGTACAGTTGCATATGTGCATGGATTGTAACAAAAATAGTCGAAAATGAAGCAAATTTTAGGTACAATGCCAGTTTAATTCTATGCACTCAGCTGCTTCACAAACGAGTCCGATGCTAGACCCATTGGGATAGCTGCTCTAGGTCTTGTGGGATGTACTGAATTGACGGTTCTATTCGATTGAGAGTTGTGTCCATCTGCTCTCCCGTGTCCACACTTGCGCCCGGGAGCCCATCAATGATGTTCTTAGCCATTGGAGACTGGTGATACATTGGCACATGGTTGCTCATTGTGCCTGCGTTGGTCGGATTGATTGGAGAATCCATGTCGTCATTTCCCGCATATTCCTGCGGGTAGGAGGGTGTGGCAGGCACACCTGAATCCACCGAATTCTGATTTGTGTGATTTGGTAAGTAAGGGTCACCTCCGAGCATCTTCCCCCCCTTTTCCATATGGCCTCGTTTCTGCTGATCCCAGTTTGTAATAGCAGGTACGCTATGTTGCCGGCTGTGTGCGTAGGGTGGCCCTGCAGGGTGGTTGTAACCCATACTGCTTGCCATTGTGTCTATCATTGAGTGCGAGTGATGGTGACTGGTCCAACTTGGTCTTTGCTGCATCATACCCTGGTGGTTGTGGTAGCCAGCCGTTGGCGGCTGTATCTCGCTGACGGGTGTGTTCACCTGCTGTTGGTCCCAAGGGATTTGGCTGGTGTGGGAGGAGTGTAAGGGGTGTTGTAGGTACTGCCCACCACTTGGGGACCCGCCCATCATTAATCCTCCCATTCCCGGATTCACACGATGATTGGGACTCGTTGCGCCTTTCAAGGGATGTTCCCATTGTGTTTTCTTGTTGGAATGACTAAGGGTTAGGGTAAAAGAGGACAAGTGTAAATGTCACATCTGAGCATATACGTACATGAGCATATCCACATGGAATAAAACAAGAAAATGTGAACTTTTGTTGGAATGTTTCTGAAATGTCACCCGACTCCTGTAACGTGTGTATCGCCCACCCAACAGCACACAATAACCTTTTCAGTTGTTTTATTGCATAGGTAAAGTATCTACAGTGGAAGACATTTGTGATTTGAGAGATTTGACACTTGCACCATTGTCTGGTGGTGACATACAATACAGGGAAACCTCTCTAATCCGGCCCACCTTGGGACCAAGAAATTTGCCGGATTAGAGAGGTGGCCAGAATCGACAGGCTCAGTCCAGTATAAGGGTGACATTTGGGACCAAACAGAATAGTAGGCTTAGATAGACAGTGTGATCGATTTACAGAGGTTCAGATTAGAGAGGTTTCACTGGAGTACGTACATACTTCACTCATAGCGTAAAAATTGAATGACGAGTTGAAGTATTCCCACTGCCGACGACCACTTACCCACGCCTGTAGACAGCAGCATTACTGTCACACGACAGGCATGACGATACCACATAAATGCCAAATATCAAAAGGTTATCACTCGACCATTTAAACCAGCAACACCAAGGAAAGACAGTTCACGCTTGCTACACAAGGGGAGATGGGAGTCATACGTATGTATGTACGTAAATGTACATTGGTGATACATACATACATACAAACCAATTTACATACGTATCAATCACCTGCAACTCTAATGTTAACCATGTAAATCAACTGCAGTGTTATAAACCATTGTAGAAGACAACATAGGTATGTGCATGTGTATCTGGGTGATTGTTTTCTTGCTTGGGACTGGGGGCTTCACCAATCAAACAGTACAATACAAGTACAGTGGAACCTGTCTATTGTGGTCACCATTGGGGCGAAATTTTTGGCTGTTATAGACAGGTGGCTGCTTTAATGAGGTAGAATACCATACATTACTGCTGATTCGGAGAAGAATTAGTGGCTGGTATAGACAGGTGGCTGCATTACACAGTGACCACAATAGACAGGTTCCACTGTACCTACATACTACAGTACAGTACACTTGCTCTACAGTGTACAGTGGAGCTTCTGTAGTCGGACATCTCTATAATCCGACATTCCCCCCAATGTGACCTTCTCATGAAGAGTGTCACCATACTAAAGCATGCTAAGCGTCACTCCATAATCTGACAACCTCCTAACCCGACACTTATTCTGTCCCCATTGAGTGTCACAGTACGTAGAGACGTTTTACTGTACATAAATCAGCAGAATTTCACTAAACTCCACTGGTAGTATTGGTGCATGTACGTACATCATTTGTATAAGAAACGGAGTCACAATGTACTGTATAGAGTCCACTTACAAGACGACCAGATGTTTTGTTTGGAGAGAAACTACGTATTCCTTTCAAGGAGGAGTAGCAACACACTCTACCCCCTCCCTCCAGATATGCAGACACGCAGCGTACATACACACCTACATGTGTGTGTGGGGTAGGTTGTTGTTTGGTTGACCAGACACACTGTGAGTTGCAGTTTAAACCTCTCTAAACCACCCCCACCCCCCCCCCCCCCCCTGCAATCTAGAGCCCTCTTAACTGGATGCGCTTTCAAGTCCTGCTCTCTATATTTGCTGTACATATAGAACCTCTCCAATCCGGAAACCTCTCTAAACCAAACTTTTTCTTTGGTCCAAAGGATGTGTGGTTTGAAGAGGATTCACTAAAGCACATTTCATTGTGAGGTGGAACTACGGAAAGACATACACACATACTGCAATGCACATGTGAAACACGCTCTATCCGAAACCCAATCCCTGAGTTTCCACAGCAACAACTGAAATCCTGTGATCACCATTCCACAAAGCTGGCCATCACGCACAGCACAAACAACGCTCTTCACTTATCACATGACAACAACCTTTTAGGTCAGTTATTCTGGACCGCACTCAGATGAAGCCTGCTCAAGGGGAAGACAGACAAACTGAAAGATAACACCACAAGAAAACCTCATTCTTTTCATCAGAGGACCACTTGGTGGAGACTTTATGTGGGTGCACGATGACCAAATAAGGAAAGCAAGGTGTGACATCACCTGTCACAAGAGATGATGATGACATTTCGCAGCTCATCAAAGTAATCTTGGC
>CAUJGJ010000185.1:4109274-4116774 GCA_963170055.1 Halisarca cf. caerulea | reverse complement strand
ACAACAGAAAACCACTTCAACAGTCTTTACAAAGTGTGTGTGTGTGTGTGTGTGTGTGTGTGTGTGTGTGTGTGTGTGTGTGTGTGTGTGTGTGTGTGTGTGTGTGTGTTACATCATCAAAGTAAATCTTACACACACCCACGTACACACACACACACACACATACACGTACACACCACACACACACACACACACACACACACACACACACACACACACACACACACACAGGACCACCCACAGAGGGAAGTGATCCATACTAGCAGTTATTACAGGGACAACTGCTACTACCAAATAAGGGCATAAACTACACCATTATCCAAACTCTGCAGAGGGGGGTCACCTGGGCACCAGTCACAAGACAAGAAGTTGCAGTTGGAAGGATAACTATGACATTGTAGTACAGTGGAACTTGCTTTGAAAGTACCTGTTTTAGTACATACATATGTACATACTCTTGGATAGATTATACTCCTCATCCTGTCCCTGTGCATATACACCTCATGTACATACGTAAACGAACCCTGATAGTATGTGCTTGTGATAGAAAGTACTGATTTTGTGTCCCCTTCGAGGTATGTATGTACAAAGCAAGTTTCACTGTACGCACAGTAGAACTTGCTTAGTACATACCTCGAAGGGAAGACAAAACAGTACTTTTTATCAGCAGGGCGGAACCATTTCAGCAGCAATGTTATCTGCCGTTTTAGGCCCGGCGGAACCAATACAGTGGGGGCGGGGGGCAAATATCACACGACACATATACAAAAACTATACAAACTTCTGTTGAATGTGACATCAGAAGAACACTAGGATGAAGGCATCTCTACCGATGTTAGCAGAAGCTGCAAACCATGAAGTGGACCAAGAATGGAAATATCTTTCTCACAGACGAACAACAAATATGAAAATTTCATCTTGAACCTTGTATAAGAGTGTGTCCCAAACAATCGGCTACTCAGTAATGTAAATTCATACAATTCCCACAATTTTCTACATGAGAACCATAAAGTGTTCCGTTATTGGTGAAAGTAAGATCTGAAAACAACAACACTTTAGAAGTTGTCCTTCCACACCAGACCAAGTTTACCATACAAACATGCAAGCAGCAGATAAAGTACACACAACCAATTAGGGCTACATCCTTTCTCATTTCACCTTTCTGCAATCAAGAGGAGGGGACCGAAACAGAAAGTTTACTTTCACACACGAGCAAAACCCCAAAATAGTTTTGTATACTAAAGTGATACTGTTTGGATACAAATAAATACAAAGGAATAGTACACAACACTTGATAAAGCAAACACAAGATTGCAACATTCGACATGCATATGAACACACAACATACTAGCATGAGACAGCAAGTGGGCATGTGATATGCATACACGTGTACATACGTACGTATATGTACAGTGATACAGTCCTGTTGAAAGGGATGGCTGCAGTCGGAGGTGTCCTCAATAGAGGGTTCACTATACAGACAGAGCAACCAAACCCCACAAGCAATGAAAGCTTACACACTTGTGTCTGTATCGACACAGGCACATTGTATGTAAGTGAACACACATATGTACGTACACACAAACTGCAGAAAAACCATTGCTCAAGACAAAACTACTAAAGGCACCATCTACCCAACTGACAGCAAGAAAAAACAGCATATATATATATATACATAATCACAAAGTTCATAAATACACACACACACACACACACACACACACACACACACACACACACACACACACACACACATACTGTACACACACACATACACACACACACATACACACACACACACACACACACACACACACACACACACACACGCACACATACGTACACACACACACACACACACACACACACACACACACACACACACACACACACACACATACACACACACACACACACACACACACACACACAGACTACAGAATATGTTACAACAAATTGTGCAACATTGTTACAAACACTCGACATGTGTTTCCCAACGTGACCAACAGAACAAACACGCCTCTAATCCACCGCTGTCACTTGGAAACAATGTGGCAACACTGCAAATACCCAATGAGTCAACAAAAAAAGGAGAAGAGATCTTATCCCAACTAGCAGAAAAAACTATAACAGAGAGCCCACTCATCACCCACCTATTAGGATAAACATACTGGGCATCTGATGCCTCATCATGAATTTCTGATGCTACGTACATATGTAAGTATGTACGTATGTATATACATACAATGAAACGTGTGCTAAAAGTTACATTGCAGTTACTATTGCTCGACCCTTAAGTGGTCTCAGAGACAGGTTTCACTATGGAGTGATGGTCATACAGAGGAGCCTGCAATAAAGCCACCTGTCTACAAAGGCCACTGAAAGTTAACCCATGAGCCATGAATATTGGATAAAACAAAGTAAATGTTCCAATAATAGTCTGACTATATAGAGAGAATGCCACTGCGGTGTCAGGTTAGCCTGTGCTTGTGGTCAGGTTACAATCTATGGTGTCTTCTTGGAAGTGACCACTTCCAAATAGGAAGGCCATGCTCCTGAGAAGTACAGTACCTCCTGCTAACAACTGTACATGTGCTCAAGCCCAGAAAGTGCCATCTACGTACTTGTCAATGTCAACACAATTAGTATAAGCAAATAAAGAAATTGTGAAAAATAATGTTTATACTGTATGTACGTATATAGGTACATATGCATGTATATTGGCTGATTAGTGAATTATACTTCGCACATACACTGTGTGTGTGTTGTGTGTGTTGTATGTGTGTGTGTGTGTGTGTTGTATGTGTGTGTGTGTGTGTGTGTGTGTGTGTGTGTGTGTGTGTGTGTGTGTGTGTGTGTGTGTGTGTGTGTGTGTGTGTGTGTGTGTGTGTGTGCCTGCCTGTGATCACATCACACACACACACACACACACACACACACACACACACACACACACACATACACACAACACACACACCATTAAACACATACGTACGTACACACACACACACACATACACACACAAATAAGTATGTTGTGCGAAGATTTCCTAAAGGGGTTTACCAAGGTGTACAGAAACAAAAACATAAAAGTACTTTCATTTAGTACTTTTCATATTCATTGTACCTATCCTAGTCCTCAGATGATAGGTGCAAATCTATAAACAACACGTACGTACATGCAGACCTATGTATGTACGTAGTATATACATGCCAGGCCTCAAATTTAAGGATTTTTTATGGTTGCCCACAGGGCAACCAAATGGAAATATTTGGTTGCCCAAAATCTTTTGTACCGTGTTCGTTTATCTTTTACCGCTTGCGTTTTTTGTCAGCGTGTGTACGTTCATGCGTGCGCAAGCCAGGAAATGGTTGTCGGTTCAAAGGAGATTGCTGGGACTTCAAGAAAGGTTTGAAACATTGTTTAAAGTGATCGAATTTATCATACGTTCTTTAAATGTATAGTTTATAAGGATTAATAAGCCATGGCTGCAAATGATTGCCTATATGGCATGGTTGCCAGCGGACAGCTAGGTTGGAATTTTTGGTTGCCCACAGGAACTTTTAGTCATCTCAGACGACCGGACGACCATTAAATTTGAGCGTTGCATGCAGACCTATGTACAGTGGAACCTCGTTAGTAAGAACACTGTTAATGAGTAATACCTGGTTAGGAAGTACAAGGATATGATACCCCAGCTTATAACCCATAGTACTTATCTATATGGTTAGCAAGTACTACTGATAGTGAGTAGCAATTTGGAGGGTCCCCAGGTGTACTCACTAACGAGGTTTGACTGTACGTACATACGTAGTACATACATGCAGACCTATACATGCAGACCTATGCACATAGTACATACATGCAGACCTATGTAGCAGAGGTTAGAGACATGTGTACATATATTCATATACAGTACAATGAATGCATACAAGACAAAAATCGATACACTCATTCACACACACATGCACACACGCACACATGCGTACACACACACACACACACACACACACACACACACACATGCACAGAGGTGTGAACAAACGATGTCATACAACTTCTGCATTTGCAGGGCTTTGTAAATGATGTCATAAGAAGCACTTGATATGCCCACAACATCAATGGTCATCTATACCAACAACACTATGAGAAGCCAGTGGGCTGAGTGTGTGATCCTATACCCCACATGCATGATCTCAACACACCCAAACCACACACTAAGACAGTTCTTTAATGATGATTAGAGGTGTGTGTGTGTGTGTGTGTGTGTGAATGTGTGTGTGTGTGTGTGAATGTGTGTGTGTGTGTGTGTTGTTCGTAGGTAATTAAACAACAATAGGATGTATTTACTGACAAAAGACAATACATGTGAACCACACACACACACACACACACACACACACACACACACACACACACACACACACACACACACATACACACACACGTACTTACTACACTGTGACAAATTCTACACACGTCCTTCACTCAACAATATCAACTACCTACATGCGTATGTACACTAGACACAGACGTCAGGTTTCTTGCCAAAAGCAACAACTAGTGTTTCGAAAATCATATAAGTCCGAATACAAATATACAGGTGATTTCACCCAAAGACAAATACAGACACCATCTGCTAAGGAAGGCTTCATAATTTCCTATCTGTTTTAGGTAAGTATCTCACAACCATGAGGTTAAGCTTCATGATATAAGTGAGGGTGCTTAGCTGAGATAACCAAGAGAAGTAGGAAGGCTTCTTATAGGAAAAGAGTTTAAGTGAAGAATATCAACTATCAGTTTACACCCTTCTAACTTGCTATCACACACACACACACACACACACACACACACACACACACACACACACACACACACACATGCACACACACACACACACACACACACACACACACACACACACACACACACACACACACACACATGCACATAGGCCAAGTACATAGACCACACATTATTCATCAACAGCTTAAACAAACCATTGCTACCAAAGCCAAATGCAAAAGTACAAAACATCACATGACAATAATTAAATTGATAGCAGAAATTACTTCTGGTGGCAGACAACAGAATACTTACATGTAATGCATGTGAAATTACATTTGAAATCAATTCTACAGTTTTCCCAACAATTCATCCATACACAGGCACCATTATATATATATATATATATATATATATATATATATATATATATATATATATATATATATATATAATATATATATATATATATATATATATATATATATATATATATATATAATTATGTATGTATATATAGTGGAAACTCAAATTATAGAATTTTGTAATAACCAGTGGATACTCTTATTAGGTACAGACTTCGAAATACATTAATCCTGTGTATATAAGGCAGGTCAAGAGATTCCACCTCATGCACACTACATGTATATATATATATATATATATATATATATATATATATATATATATATATATATATATATATATATATATATATATATATATATATATATACATATATATATATATGTAGTAAGTACACACACACACACACACACACACACACACACACACACACACCTTTTGTTACCAGGATGAGCCATTTAAGTGCTCACACTTTCCTTATCAGAAACTCTTACAGGTACACACACAGAATCACAATCAATTGAATGACCTAACACAGAACTACAATATTCTCACAAGATATCTTCCACTCCTACACAGACATCACATTGATACAAGCTTGCACATACATACAAACACACTAAGGCTGAATATTGAAATATCGTCTTTTTTTAATTTTACTAATACTATAAGCGCTGTTTTCAGCATGTGTATGCAGTGTAGTAAGTGCCTGAGGGAGCAGTGAATTATGTATGGAGTCCTGTAACCTGCCTCCGAATTGTATAGTAAGGGGGGGAGGGACGCAATCATCCGTGATGTCAGCCATTTTACTATTGGATATATACTTGATCAAAAAATTCAAATATCAAAATTTGTGGCAAAATATCTCACTTGGAAAATCGACAAATAAACAGCTGTGGGCATTTCACTATTAAGGATATTGTCCATTCCTAAATCTCTTTACAATCTCTAAGGCAACACACCACATCACATCCAGGGCATCGACACTACTAAAACACAACATAAACAAGAGAATACTTCATTTTGCCCAACCATGGTACACAATCTAGCACAACACACCCACCCAATACAAACTGAATCCATACTGCCTAAGCAGATGGCCCAGTGAACATTTTAACCTGTTATATTGAGACCATTCACGGTTGGTGCCACTTTTCCTATAGGTTTCCTGTACATGCTTGACAAATTAAAACATAGATTAAAAGACTGCAGAAACAACCCTTGTAGAGCTTGTTACTATATTGTGAGCAAACACACCACACACACACACACACACACACACACACACACACACACACACACACACACACACACACACACACACACCTAATCAAACTTTGATACTCTGAACAGTTAACACTCTTTACTGTTGATCAGTGGTAAGCAAAGCTATTCAAGAACAGGAAACACAATTAAACAATCACCTCCAAATATGGAAATGCGGTCAGTGGTTGCTAGGAGCCCTATCTTCAGACGAGGTCTCACGTCTGCTCTGAACCAAAAAATGGCTGTCAAACAACAGCAGTATGTTTGCAAAACCTTCGGTTAACTCCTAAACTCCAGCATTAGTTTTCGATGGGTACCCTTTTCTGAGTACTGTCAAAGCTAGTCTAAGAACGAGATGATCTAAATGAATATTCCATTTCTGAGGATTAAAAGATAAGCCTTCTAAACCTTTACAACTCTTCATAAATGGAAACAATAGGAAATAGGAACAAAAGCAGAGGTCCACTGAGATACACACCAGTAGGAAGTACGCGTTTAGGGAAAGTTAACAATACAATTACAGAAACGGTTCAAAGATCAACCTTCCCGCTGGATATATCTGCAAATGAAACGTGTGAACATTAAAAGCTTCTGGGTACAATTGAATTGTACAATCGAAGCACACGAAACAGGACGTGAACACACACAAGGTAACTGAAATTTGGTATAGCGTGTCTAACATCAAAGACTTCGTGAATGGCATAAGTGGACGTGCGGAAGACGAATAATTATTAACGAAGGTTGACACAAACAACAACGAACCCAAAATCACACACACTCGCTGTGAATGATGAGGAGCTACGCAAACCATGCAACAAAATCCACAATCCTGCAACTATGAACCACATGAAGAAACTCAAGTTTCAGACTTCCCTGCCAAGCTATCCGAGCACATAAACGCAAACAAATACACTAGAACTCACTCGATGTAATATACGAGACCGTCTTTCGTGAATGCTAATTCCCATCCAGGAGGAAGGTCAGCGGATTGCGATTGAGTGCCCACGGGGAGCGACTGCGTCTTCTGGTGGCTCACTACTAGTCGTTCCTGATCGGGGTTCTTTGGCGGTTCGATAAACATGG
>CAUJGJ010000185.1:4104274-4106774 GCA_963170055.1 Halisarca cf. caerulea | reverse complement strand
CACACACACACACACACACACACAAACATGCGCGTGCACACACACACACACGTACACACATGTACACACACACATGTACACACACACACACACACACACACACACGTACGTACTTGTACACACACACATATGTACATGTACACACACACACACTTTATTGCAATGTACACGTGCGTGCACACACATACACACATAAGCATACACATGTAAACACATGAACACATACACAATGTATATGCACACACATGCAGCATACACACACACACATACACACACACGTGTACACACACACGCGCGCGCGCACTCACATGCACACATACACACACTACACACACACACACATACATGCATCCACAAAACACACACACACACACACACACACATGCATACACATACACACTACACACACACACACATACATGCATCCACAAAACACACACACACACATGCACACACATGCAAACACACACACACACATGCGTTTATACATGCATGTACGCATACACCCCACACATATGCATGCACACACACACACATGAACGAATGCATACATGCACACAATAGTATTTATTTTGACATACGTACATGCTACAGAACAGGATGTGTGAACAGGTTGCATGATATATGATTGCAGAGGTACAGTGGAACTTGCCTTGTGCGTACCTCGTTAAGTACATACCTTTGGATGTTGAACGTAACATAGGATTTGTCTGTTATGCGAAGTAAAAATTATGCAATTTTGACCACCACTATATATGCGACACTATGCTATTTCAAATTTTGCATGCGATTATTGTGACATACATTATTGTGTGGCATCAGACATTGAACATGGTACAATTACTCATATTTATGTGATTTTCTTTAAAGCATAATATGTTAAGACAGCATAACCTTCCATTCCTATGGTACACTCAATCCTGATTCCGTCTACCTCGTGCATAAAACCAACCCTGACAGTAAGTGCCTTTAATAAGAACTGATTTTGTGTCCTCTTTGAGGTATGCATGTACATACTAAGCAAGTTTCATTGCACAATGATTATAAAAAAACATGCATGCAAGCAATTCGATTTAAACTCGTGAGGGTGCCCATGCACGCTCGAATCACTTGCAAAGCATTGGAGTGTAACTGCTACAGCTGAACACTCACTGAACATGTTTTGTAAACTTTAACAATCACTTTGAAAACAATTGCTAAGACACTTGTATAAATTCATATCAATATAAGACTTTTCTTCAAATCCATACTATATACTGTACGTACACACACACACACACACACACACACACACACACACACACACACACACACACACACACACACACACACACACATACACACACACACAATATATATATACAGTATAGTATATCAGACAAGCATTGTACACACTCGAAGTCCATGCAACGAAAACAATAATAATTATTATATATTCCATTTATACATTCGAATCCGACATTTCATTATATAAGTGTCAGATTTAATATATGAATATATATGATATATTAATATATGATGTTACTGCACCTTATAAGTCAGCTGGATTAGAGAGACTTACAGAGCTTCCATTGCACAGTGTAACGTGCTTAGTACGTACCTTGAAAGGGATCAATGCAAAATCACTGCCTATTATCAGAGGTACCAATTATCAGAGGTATACCCATTATCAGAGGTACCAATTATCAGAGGTATATCCATTATCAGAGGTATATCCATTATCAGAGGTACCTATTATCAGAGGTATACCCATTATCGAGGTTGCATTTACGTACAGGCTGTATACAGTGTGACCGTGACAGAATGAGGAGTTCTTACTACCCATGAGTATGTATTTCAATTTTTAATAAACCACGTACTTACTAAGCAAGTTCCGCTGTATTTGGAAACTCTTTAATTCTCTAAACCATACTATAAAACCTTAATCCTATGCCATAAACTGTTCCAATTGTGAAATAAACATGAATGAACTATCAACGGTATAAAAGTTTCAACCTTCGCACATGATGTGCATTTCAATTACAGTGGGTCCTCGTTTATCTGACCAAATTTGCTCCTCATAAATTGTGTTGGACAAATCAGGTCTTGGATAAACCAGATTTAGTTAGATTTGTATGTAACTTAATGATGAGGTGTCACAGCAAACTGTCGGATAAATGAGGTTTTCAGATAAACCAAATATGACTGTGATTCAAATTCTAAAACCTTGATCTCCTCAATGAGCTAGCATGCACCACAGTCCACTTCAGCCACATGCGCAACAATAATTAGCACAATCTTAATATTAATATAATATATTACACTATGCACATACACAATATAACATTTTTTATATAAGATCCTCTGTGCGATACAGTAAACAACAACAACAACAAAACAAAATCAATTGCCAGTTAATGTACAGCTCATAAATTACAATATTCACACATATATGTACCTGCAAGACATGTTTGTGAGTATGCATTTACCTTAAAGTCAGACCTTGTCTGGCTGCTAGAGC
>CAUJGJ010000185.1:4091774-4096774 GCA_963170055.1 Halisarca cf. caerulea | reverse complement strand
CCTACTGTACTTGGAAAATCGAACTGAGTAGTTTTAGCTACGTGACTTCACAGTGTGAGGCTTGATAAACATGTGCGCATGAGTACAGCATGCATCAAAGGAAATGTAGACACACTGTATGCACACACACACACACACACACACACACACACACACACACACACACACACACACACACACACACACACACACACACATGCACACATGCACACACATACACACGCACACACACACTCACACATACACACACACACACACACACACACACACACACACACACACACACACACACACATACAGGAATACACATATGTACATTTGTTCCTACAGCACTGAATATCACAACAATAATAGATAACACAACATCAAAGATAGCATTCCAATTGCATCAGAAATAGAAGTTCACATTGGAACTACTACTGCCATAGGAGGGGGTGGCTGCACTCCCACTAGTAGATCTTCACCATGTGAAAAGGAACATACAGGGAACTAAACAGTGTGAAAGGGGAAGGACTGACCCTCAAGGGGGAGGTGTGATGTAGCACCACCTACTGTACTCACAAGGGAGGAGCTCTGTGACTCCTCCCTCTACATCTTTGGAGGATGAGGCAATCTGTGCATAAGCAACAAGCCCCAATGACTCTAAGTAGCCAATGTTATTTGCATAAACCAGAACATGACAAACACACACATGGACAAAACACGCACACACACACACACACACACACAGTATATCTAGCAAGGACTACCCATGAGTTATCCACACACACTCACACACACACACACACACACGCACACACACACACACACACAGTTTACCATTGACTTGATCACATAACAGTGTGACACATAGCCCATGTCTGGCAGTACAAATAGCCTAGTGGATTTCTGGGGAAAATCACTTTGATCTTGATTGCCCGTGAATCAATTAATGAGGCATGAAAATGATAAGGAAATCTGTGGGTGCCCTTCACCATACGTTCACCATACGTTCACCATACGTTCACCATATGTATACAGATAGATGTTCACATGTGAACCATTCTGATACTACTGTCAACGACATACTACTGTCAACGACATACACATATTTCAATAATCATGAAGATCGTGATATTTCTCTTCTAGAAATAATCATGGTTGGCGATATTTCACATCACGATAATCACAATAATGTGATTAATATGAAAATCACGGAACAAGGCTTTTCACTACCTCTTTCCAACTCAAAACTTAGCACTACACTTGCATGGTCGAGCATCGCCCACATGTCAGGAGCTGTACTTCTTGTCATCTCAGGATTCTGGTGGGATACAATAGCGAACTCTCCCTAGCAAGGGCACAGTACAATTAACCTCTCTACAAAGGACACACAATGAGGCCCAAAATGTTCTCTCCCTATAGTTCTAATACATGTTGAATCCCCCAAAGAGGACAACCTTCTCACAAAGGACAGATAGAGCTGTCCCAAAGTGTCGATTATGTAGAGGTTTCACTGTACACTGGATTCTTGTTAATCTGCCACAATTCAATTTGTTTCGAAAAAATGGGCAAATTAATGAGTTTGGCAGATTATCCAAATCGATATGTACTCTTTCAATTAATTCATGCACAAAATTGATGGCAGATAAAAGGGTTTGGCAGATAAATTGGTGGTGGATTAGCGAGAATTCACCATATCATCATCACAATACTTCACTGTGCACTCGTCACGGCTGATCAAACCAAATACAGTGCAACCTCTCATATCCGGGCAGTTTGGGACCAAGGGGTGCCCGTAATTGTGAAAGTGCCCGTAAGTATGAATCCTCTACTACCTATGTAGACTTTGAGACATTCCACACTTTAAATATCCCTTTTCTTTAATTTCCTTGACAAGTGGATGCTTTCTACCAGTCATTTAACCTAATTTTACACATGCACACACACCACATGGTGCAGCTATAGACCCATAATGTAGTGCACATTAGCACTGATAATAGAAGTACATGCATGAAACACTGCCCGGTTGAGTGAGGTACCCGTAACTACGGGGGCCGGATATGCGAGGTTCTACTGTATGCCCATCCCTGAGGTAACACAAGAGGAAGTCGCCACCCAACTCTCCAGTACGCTTCAGCCACTTCCACTGAGATGGCAAATACTGAGAAATTTTCAACTCAGCTGTTGCTTACAATAAATCAAATCGCCTGCAAAGTTGAAGAACTAGATTTCAAATTACCAGTACATAACAAGGATATACCTACCTGACAGTGGTGGCACAGGGGTGGGGGGGGTGGGTACGTAGGATATACCTACCTGATAGTGGTGGCACAGGGGGGGGGGGGGGGGGTACGTAGGATATACCTACCTGACAGTGGTGGCACAGGGGGGGGGGGGGGGGGGGGGGGGGGGGGGGGTGCGTAGGATATACCTACCTGACAGTGGTGGCACAGGGGGGGTACGTAGGATATACCTACCTGACAGTGGTGGCACGGGGGGGGGGGGGTACGTAGGATATACCTACCTGACAGTGGTGGCACAGGGGGGGTGTATGTAGCAAGATCAAAGGAAAAAGTGGTTTGAATAACCGGTTTGTACAACCTGTACAACCCACTCTTGATTAACATATATAGCACACTTGATATGAAGTCAACAAGAACCTCTTATTATAGACAATTAACTTTATTTCCATTGCCCTCTCACCATTGCACAAGATCACAGGCCAATGTATTGGACAAGTCCATTAGTGCCATCCCATGACAAGAGTTAGTTGTGTCCCTCCCAAGCAGGACGTGCAGCTCTACAATCACACTTTCCTTAATCATCTCAGGCTGACACCCTAGTCAGCCCGAGATGATTAAAGAAAAGTGTGATTGTAGAGCTGCACATCCTGCTTGGGAGGGACACAACAATACATAACAAAGCTCTCGATAAATTGAACTTTCACTAAATACGTCTTTGGGTTCCCCTTGGAGGCTTGGCTAGAGGCGTGTCTGCCATAAATGCAGTGCAAAAGACCCAAAGAGTAGATATTCATTTGTGCAAAAGTATAGCACACAAGGACTTCATTAAAGCAGAAACACAAGTCTCATTCATTCAGAATACAAAGGGAAATGGTGGCAAGTAGTTCTTCAGCAATCCTGCACCATAAGAGTACCGAAAGTTGGGCATTTTTCGCAACAAACCCTATATTCACTAATGTCTTTCTCACTAAATTTATAATTTTTGCTCATCTATTCATTCTATTATCATTTCATCATAATACAAACCTCGAACTCTTTTTGTTGAATCTTTGTACACCCCCTTTGTTTTTGTTTTTGCTTTTGTCCCTTTTCTTTTCTGGGTGCCACTTACAGTAGCCTCTGGCTAAAGGTTCCCCAGGTTAAATAAGAATACCCTATATACCCTATGCCCTATACCCTATATGTACATAGCACTCGATTGGTGGTCAGAGAACGGGTCATTCTACATATATGTATCCATACATGGAGTACATTGCAGAATATCATGTGACATCATGTAACAATCCTTAGTACACATGTGCAATTGCAACTTGTGCTAAAGCTAGTGCTTTTAGGCCACTTGTGCTAAAGTTAAAAGCACCAAATTCAAGAGATTCACTGCACAGTGAAATCGTTGAAGGGAAGGGGGGAAGGGAAGGGAGAAGGAGGAGGAGATCGAGAGGGAGGGGGGAGGGGAGGGGAGGGGAGGGGAGGGGAGGAGAGGGGAGGAGAGGGAGAAGGAGGAGGCCCAAGGTGAATGGAGGGGACGGAGGAGGAGGAGGCCGAGGGTGAGAGGAGGGGAGGGGAGGGGAGCAGAGGGAGGAGGAGGAGGCCCGAGGTGAGTGGAGGGGATAGAGGAGGAGGAGGCCGAGGGTGAGAGGAGGGGAGGGGAGGAAAGGGAGAAGGAGGAGGCCTAAGGTGAATGGAGGGGACGGAGGAGAAGGAGGCCGAGGGTGAGAGGAGGGGAGGAGGTCGAAGGTGAGTGAAGGGGAGGGAGGAGGAGGAGACCCGAGGTGAGTGGAGGGGACGGAGGAGGAGGAGGCCGAGGGTGAGAGGAGGGGAGGGGAGGGGAGGAAAGGGAGAAGGAGGAGGAGGCCCAAGGTGAGTGGAGGGGACGGAGGAGGAGGAGGCCGAGGGTGAGAGGAGGGGAGGAGGTCGAAGGTGAGTGAAGGGGAGGGAGGAGGAGGAGGAGGCCGAGGGTGAGAGGAGGGGAGGAGGCTGAAGGTGAGTGAAGGGGAGGGAGGAGGAGGAGGAGGCCGAGGGTGAGAGGAGGGGACGGAGGAGGAGGAGGCCGAGGGTGAGAGGAGGGGAGGGGAGGGGAGGAAAGGGAGAAGTAGGAGGAGGCCCAAGGTGAGTGGAGGGGACGGAGGAGGAGGAGGCCGAGGGTGAGAGGAGGGGAGGAGGTCGAAGGTGAGTGAAGGGGAGGGAGGAGGAGGAGGAGGAGGCCGAAGGTGAGAGGAGGGGAGGAGGCTGAAGGTGAGTGGAGGGGAGGGAGGAGGAGGAAGCCGAGGGTGAGAGGAGGGGAGGTGAGGGGAGGGGAGAGGGATAGAATCTTTGTACATAAGCATTTACACACGCTCAACACGCTTCAACACAGTAACATATGGCATGTACACACATACATACAGCGATGTCCACTACATGAGTACACTCACCCAACAGGTCATATGAGGATTATTGGTTGACTATAGCACACATACACCAATTACTGATGGTGAAACAAGATCTAAGAACGCCTGTCTCCTGATGACATCACTACATTCACATGGGATGCATAGGAACTAGGGGATTTGCTCATACACCTAGTTACACATGAGCACACATGTCCAGGAATCAGTGGGTAAGTAGAATATCAGTTACGGAAGATAGCAATTTCAAAGGGTGATGTAACATCGACCATTGTTACAGATTAGGCTTTAACCCGGTAACCTCATCACAGGTAGAGCAGGAAATGCATAACACATTTGATTGCAAATGTTAAACTTTTAATAACTGTGTGGTGATTTTCGCATTCCC
>CAUJGJ010000185.1:4081774-4086774 GCA_963170055.1 Halisarca cf. caerulea | reverse complement strand
TTCACACACACACACACACACACACACACACACACACACACACACACACACACACACACACACACACACACACACACACACACACACACACACACACACACACACACACACACACACACACACACACAGACAGTACACATACATAACCACACTCCCACATTGCTCTCAGCTCACCTCCTTATCAGCATAAGTGACAAATCCGTACGATCGTGACTTTCCAGTGGTGGGATCTCGCATTATACGTACAAATCTGAAAAAGAAAACCCAAACAATCACACACACACACACACACACACACACACACACACACACACACACACACACACACATACACACACATAGATACATACTATGCATATCATACTGTACATGTGTACATATGCATCTATGTATGAGTGTGGGGATGGTATGTATGTCTTCATTATCATTAGGTACAAGTGATTTGTCTTTCATGTGCAAAATGAGTCAATTACGTACTTTACTGTATACAATACATGAAAGTCACACTCCAGTTTTACGGCTCAAATTTCCCACTTGAAACTACCCTCTAATACCTTACAAAAGATTCTGTGTGAGCAGGTACTATGAACACAGGTATTTTGAATGTAGGTACTATGAACACAGGTATTGTGGATGTAGGTACTATGAACACAGGTATCATAAATGCAGGTATTGGTACTAGGAACGTAGGAATGGTGAATGTAGGTACTATAAACGTAGGAATTGTGAACACAGGTACTATGAACATAGGTATTGTGAACACAGGTACTATGAACATAGGTATTGTGAACACAGGTACTATGAACATAGGTATTGTGAACACAGGTACTATGAACATAGGTATTGTGAACATAGGTACTATGAACATAGGTATTGTAAATGCAGGTACTGTGAACATAGGCACTATGAATGCAGGTATTGTGAACATAGGTATTGTGAATGCAGGTACTGTGAACATAGGTATTGTGAACACAGGTACTATGAACATAGGTACTGTGAACACAGGTACTATGAACATAGGTATTGTGAACATAGGTACTATGAACATAGGTATTGTGAATGCAGGTACTGTGAACATAGGCACTATTCAGGTTTTGTGAACATAGGTATTGTGAACACAGGTACTATGAACATAGGTACTGTGAACACAGGTACTATGAACATAGGTATTGTGAACACAGGTACTATGAACATAGGTACTGTGAACACAGGTACTATGAACATAGGTATTGTGAACATAGGTACTATGAACATAGGTATTGTGAATGCAGGTACTGTGAACATAGGCACTATGAATGCAGGTATTGTGAACATAGGTATTGTGAATGCAGGTACTGTGAACATAGGCACTATTCAGGTTTTGTGAATACGGGTATTGTGATTGCCCACAGAGCACACAACTCAAAACATCATGAAAATGACAATTTTGTGGAGGCCGAAGAAGAAGTCGCTTGAGTGGACCTCTAAATGCCTTCAAATTGTTTTAAATCCTACCTCTATTGAATCTTTATAAGTTGCACTTTGTGAAAATTATGCCAGACATAGTGCTATAATCAAATGGTTTCTCAAAAATTAGCAATTTACAGTATACCAAATTTTGGACAATTAAAGGGTGAAAACACAGGTTATTCGATTATAACTTTCTTATGGAAGGTTATAACCTATAACCTCGAACAATTTTCAAACTGCTCAACACTTATTCTTTCCTTTCGTGTTAGCTGCATATGAATCAAGAGGGATCTAAATGTCTGCCCAAGCCAAAGCTTGTCTGAAACTGCTATGTACTCCAAGTTTAGTATTTTTCTTCCGACAATAGAAACAATCTTTAGTTTAACATTTTCATGCACTGAATATGTAGATCTTTCATCCAGTAAGAAAAAGTAAGCAAAAATCTAGTCAACCAAGAAGAAATGAGCGATAATTCACGGTGCTATTATAAGACGGCCATTTTTGCATTCTATTCCCAGTCGTTTATAAATACTCTGTGTGTGTGTGTGTGTGTGTGTGTGTGTGTGTGTGTGTGTGTGTGTGTGTGTGTGTGAATAAGTGCGGTCTGACTGTACAGGGTGTAAACAGGTGGCTGCTGTAGACAGGTTGTCACACCAATGCCTACCTCCCATAAGTGTACAGATGACTAAACAGGTGGCTGCTGTAGACAGGCAGTCACACTGATGCCCACTGCACCTCCCATTAGAGTACATACGTACCACTAAACATAAACTTACACAACATTTCCAAATTTAGCAAAATGTCTCTGCAGCAAGTCCTCATCCACCTCAGGAGGGAGATCCCCTACAAACACAGGAAAGTCGTCTGTTGAGTTCTGTCCACCAGGTCCAGAGAGAGCCCAATTCACACGCAGGTGCTGTGGAGGGGGAGGAGCACAGTTAACACAGGTGCTGTGGAGGGGGAGGGGCACAGTTAACACAGGTGCTGTGGAGGGGAAAGGGCACAGTTAACACATGTACTATGGAGGGGGAAGGGCACAGTTAACACAGGTGCTGTGGAGGGGAAAGGGCACAGTTAACACAGGTGCTGTGGAGGGGGAGGGGCACAGTTAACACAGGTGCTGTGGAGAGGGAAGGGCACATTTAACACAGGTGCTGTGGAGGGGGAAGGGCACAGTTAACACAGGTGCTGTGGAGGGGGAGGGGCACAGTTAACACAGGTACTATGGAGGGGGTGGAGTACAGTTAACACAGGTGCTGTGGAGGGGGAGGGGCACAGTTAACACAGGTGCTGTGGAGGGGGAAGGGCACAGTTAACACAGGTGCTGTGGAGGGGGAGGGTTACAGTTAACACAGGTTTTGTGGAGGGGGAAGGGCACAGTTAACACAGGTGCTGTGGAGGGGGAGGGGCACAGTTAACACAGGTTTTGTGGAGGGGAAAGGGCACAGTTAACACAGGTGCTGTGGAGGGGGAGGGTTACAGTTAACACTGGTGCTGTGGAGGGGGAGGTGCACAACACAGGTACTGTGGAGGGGGCGGAGAGGCACAACACAGGTACTGTGGAGGGGGCGGAGAGGCACAACACAGGTACTGTGGAGGGGGCGGAGAGGCACAACACAGGTACTGTGGAGGGGGCGGAGAGGCACAACACAGGTACTGTGGAGGGGGCGGAGAGGCACAACACAGGTACTGTAGAGGGGACAGGCACAACACAGGTACTGTGGAGGGGACAGGCACAACACAGGTACTGTGGAGGGGACAGGCACAACACAGGTACTGTGGAGGGGGAGGGGCACAACACAGGTACTGTGGAGGGGGAGGGGCACAACACAGGTGATGTGGAGGGGGATGGGCATGTTCAACACAGTATCACATAATTTCCTTCACTTTTATGACTCCATTTAAACAGGTCTGACCAAAGGAAAAATGGAGAAGAGGGTCTGGCTATGAGTGACTAAGCATCACAAGAGGTTGCAGAAAATTATGGGATGCGCTAGAGGAGTTTGTGAGCTTGATCTAAATAGTCACCAAATTTTACATTGGCCACTCGAGATTCTTAGACAACATTAAAATCACACTTGAGCAATGTTTCACACAAAAAGCATCACAGGAAGTGGGACTGGAACCTCAGGAGACTACTCACTGTCACACAATTATAAATATAAATATAGTATAATATATATAATATAAATTATAAACTAAAATGATTGTAATAGTTGACTGAGGATGTACATTGAAGTACACGCATGCATGCAAAGGCAGGTACACACAAACACACACACACACACACACACACATACACACACACACACACACACACACAACACACATACACAAAACACACAACACACAACACATACACACACATGTACAACACACACACACACACACACACACACACACACACACACACACACACACACACACACACACACAGTACACAAGTAGTGTACACAACCATATATTAAACCCAAAGCAATGTGTAGACTGGACCAAACCTGCCTACACATTCCTCGAACCTGAACAACACAAACTCCTTCTCAATATTCATGATTTGGGACCCTATGATCTCAGAGGCCCAACCCATACACTCTGCCTACACTGGCTATCCCCCACACAGGAGTACATGTATACAGTGAGGTCAGCCCACCCTCTTGCTGCTGGTCTAGAACAGAACAGAATCTGTAAACATACAGTACATCGCACATCACAGGCTATCCCATAGCCAGGAGGAGAGGCAATGCATGTGTGTGGCTCCCCATCAAACAAGATCACACAGCCTTCAATTACAGTCCAACCTTTCTACAAATGAACAGCTTCAGGATCGCTGAATAGGTTCACTACATCAGGGTGTTCACTACATCAGGGTGTTCACTACATCGGGGTTTATTCACAATAGAGTAAATAGGTGTACATTCTAAGGTCTATGTTTGATATATCAGGGAGTTCATTGTATCCAGGGTTCATTATAGAGAGGTTCAACTGTATGCGTATTTGGACAGACTACACATATGTACTATTTAGACAAGGGCATTTTGCAGTCTGCGGAACATCTACAGTACACCTGAACCCAAGGACATGCGGAACTGGAACCACACAACAATTCCTCTTTAGACGAGAAAGAAAACGAATAAAGACCAGTATGTTTGTCACCAAGCATGACTAACATGGGTAAGAGTTTGAGCTTAACAAATAATAACAGTGGGAACACATTGTACCTTCTCTGAACAAATTCCCTTGATTGTAGAAACCTAGCTCTTAATATCAAATTCATGACCTAAAGTATAATACTACACACGTTCAACCATGCTCCTACCTACAGTGACCACCTCCATATTGTGGATGGTCTCACAGAGCCTGACCACACCCTTCCATTTTACAGAAACAGCAATGGAGGGGAGTGGTCTGGCTCTGCAAGACTACATTATGGACTCTTCTACAGAGTCTGAAAGTGTACCTTCAGTACCAAGAGTCTCAATTGTACAGCTGAAGCGCATGTGATCACTAGGCAATTCTGACTATTTCAGCAACAGCTGGGTCTAAGCCATTGC
>CAUJGJ010000185.1:4064274-4074274 GCA_963170055.1 Halisarca cf. caerulea | reverse complement strand
TAACTTAGGCTGTTCATACGTAATATTACCATAAGTATACAAATTTTAGCAGGATGAAACTTTTGTGGATCACCGATTTTCACTATTCGCAGTTTTTATTTTCACAGATTCCCCTTAATCCTACTTTCTTTTAGTCCTTTAAACGCTCCACCTGACCACACAGGGCTGCTGGGTAATTCCAGGCAACGCATGCTAAATATAAGAACAATTTTTGACACACTTGAAAACCTTCCTGAAGAAATCACCATTTGCTATAATCTGTTTAGGAGACCAATTCTGCATGAATGGTACCCACCGGGGTTGTCTACAGACTACCTGCCTACATCTACAAAGCACCTGTCTAGCAGCTAGGTCCACTAGACCGACTCAGCAGTACAACACGCAGCAAGACCTGCCTGCAAGACCGCACTAGTTGTGAAATGATTCTGCAAGGTCTCCATAGACAAGGGGTGGGCATCATTTGGGGGTGCACAGGGGGTGACTAAATACTATACATATGTAGTTTCAAAGAGGTCTTGATAGAAATATAGATGCTCTAGACCATGGCTACGTACTGTAGTTTACTGGGTATAAGTCGCAGATTTGATGCCCAAATTTTACTGGCAAAATATGGGGTGCCACTTGTACACCAAATAGTTCATTATGGCTGATGAAATCATGATGCTGTTCAAAACCATGGTGTGACTCATACTCGCGTACTTTAGAGTGTCTATCATAGAATCCCCTCCCCCCCTTAACCCCTGAAAGGATGGAACAGTACATACAATACATGCCTACATTATACAAATACAGAGCTTTGCCTGTCCAGCAATTCAGATTGTTTACTTGAAGCACTCACTCAAGACTTAGAAACAATTACGCCTGCTTGTACTGTCATACTGTGGTCACATTGCATAAGATACAAAAGCTCAGCTCTTAAAAAATATGTGTGTTCCACTGAAAGGAAAATGGTACAAATTGCCTTAATAACTATTTTGGCAATCTGTACCATCTTCACTTAACGAGGAATCGACCATAACGGCTGCAGTACTCTTTCTGCGGGATGTTGTTCACTGGTTGCACGACAAAGGCAATAAAAATATGGTTGGAATGGCTGCTTAAACTAGTCGTCCACTTAAAAATACCTCGAAGAAGTCCTTCTGGGTAGCCAAACAGGGAGGTAGGAGGCAATTGGAGGGCACTTACAAGCAGCATTAGACAAAGTGCACATTTTTTGAGCTTTAGATTGGCTCACTACCACTTGAATTGCTTTGAATACTTCACTGGAAACTAATCGAAAGTTCTACTGGGTGAAATCCCCTACTGCTGCTCTCACAGCCAAATACAGTGTAGTTTTGGTTGAATTCGACAGTGAGCGCCATACTTCGCGAATGGTAGGATCGATGCTAGCAATTGCGTCATTTAACGTTGTCGGCAAAGAAAACATGGTGCTCGAAATGGTGACGTCACAGGGCCTTTTTTGATTCTTTGAGCTAGAACAACTTCTTAATTAAGCCACAAATAGGAAAATGATCATCACCCAAGATAGTTTTACAGGTATCCCTACATTTTGAGCACAACTTGTTTTTTGGTGTCAGGTCCCCTTTAGCACTACTGAAGTGGCCAGTGAAGAAGCTGTACACGGAGGATGCACATGGCTCCCCTCCACACAAGGGCACAATGTCAGTGCTCTTCTTACCTACTTATTCGTGTAGGACTCAGGTACAGCAAAACACTACATTTTGGATGTTGGTTGGATGTTGCAACACACTACTGAGATGTTGCAACATAAGGTCCAGATGTCACAATGCATTCCAACATCACAATACATGGCTTACATGATACACGTAACATTACAGTAAGATGACATACAATCACACTCAAGCACTGCAACTATAATATGTACACACAAGTCTCCAACATGATGACAACACAAACAACATTGTTAACACAGCATGTCGTCTCTTGCAATGTGCACAGCAAGCATATGTCATCATTACACACAGATGTGCACACACACACACACACACACACACACACACACACACACACACACACACACACACACACACACACACACACAAACACACACACACAAATATACACACACACAAATACACACACACACACACACACACACACACACACACACACACACACACACACTACCTCCCATCCACAGCAAGAGACGAACACAGCACACAACCAAAGACAAACCAGTTCAATAGACAATTTCAGATACTGTACAGCCACAGACACAACCATACAAGACTTAGTTTATCTCTACTATTACATCACTATAAACACAATCTTAATCAATCACACACAATATCCAAAATATTTCACATGCATTGGCAGATAGAAGGACAGTACAGACACTCACACAAGCACCCACACACACAATTTTATGCATACACGCACCCACCAACCCACACACACACACACACACACACACACACACACACACACACACACACACACACACACACACACATTGAGATCAAACAAATCAACCCAACAGGATTGTACACAGACACCATCTCCAATACACTAGTTCCTCTGCTTCATCTTCTAGTGTGTTTCATACCAAACAATGAACAGTAGAATTTATGCACTCAAAATAAATTCTCAAATTTAATGAGCATGGCTCCTTTGTTAACTTGTTAGCCTATGAATGTTTAGTACTTGTACAGTAGTGAGATGGAGTCCAAAATCAACAATACTTCTACGTAGCTCCCCTAATAACAAGTTATTTGGTGAATTTTTTTCAGTTTCAAACAATTCCAATATCTACATACAGTATGCTTGAACCATGCATCAAACTTCTGGCATCCGCCATACGTATGTACGCATAAAATGGAAAACAAATGGAGGGATAATTGTCAATTTCACAAAAAAAACACTAACATAAGGTAGGGATGTTTGCTGCACAGGGCTAGGTGGGCATCCAGTCATCCATACACAACTACTGACACATGGGATGAGGTGCTGCACAGGGCTAGGGGGGCATCCAGTCATCCATACACAACTACTGACACACGGGATGAGGTGCTGCACAGGGCTAGGTGGGCATCCAGTCATCCATACACAACTACTGACATACGGGATGAGGTGCTGCACAGGGCTAGGGGGGCATCCAGTCATCCATACACAACTACTGACACACGGGATGAGGTGCTGCACAGGGCTAGGTGGGCATCCAGTCATCCATACACAACTACTGACATAGAGGATGAGGTGCAAAATCATCGCAAACCAACAGAACAACAAATACAGTGAAACCTGTCTGTAAAGACCACCCAAGGCTTATCCCAATAATGGTCGTTGTAGACAGGTGGTACTTGTACAGAGATGAAATTGTATCACTGAGGTGGTATATGGGTCAGTGTAGGGTGGTCTCTATAGACAGGTGGCCTTTCTGTACAATTGGTCTTTAAGACTGGTTTCACTGTAAATTAAAAACTGTATAGTCTGGTCGTCATTAGGGTCTAAAATTCATGTGTCAGGTGAATACGTATATTAGGTGGCTGTATTGGACAGGTGGCTGTATTGGATGGGTGGCTGTATTGGACGGGTGGCTGTATTGGACAAGTGGCTGTATTGGACAGGTACATAGCTGTAGACAGGTGGCTGTATTGGACGGGTGGCTGTATTGGACAAGTGGCTGTATTGGACAGGTACATAGCTGTAGACAGGTGGCTGTATTGGACAGGTGGTTGTATTAGACAGGTGTCTCTATTAGACAGGTGCCTGTACTAAACAGGTGGTTGCATTAGACAGGTGTCTCTACTAAACAGGTGCCTATACTAAACAGGTGGTTGTATTAGACAGGTGCTTCTATTAGACAGGTGCTTCTATTAGACAGATGCCTGTATTAAACAGGTGGTCGTATTACACGTACAGGTGCTTCTATTAGACAGATGTCTCTATTAGATAGGTGCCTCTATTTGACAGGTGCCTGTACTAAACAGGTGGCTGTATTACACAGGTGCTTCTATTAGACAGATGTCTCTATTAGATAGGTGCCTCTATTTGACAGGTAGCTGTGCTAAACAGGTGCCTGTACTAAACAGGTGGTTGTATTACACAGGTGCTTCTATTAGGCAGGTGCCTCTATTTGACAGGTGGCTGTTCTAAACAGGTGCCTGTATTAGACAGGTGCCTGTAGTCAGCAGGCTGACACAGGCAGCTAAATCAGATGGTGGCTGCACTAAACAGGTAGATACCATAAACAGGTGGTTACTATAAATAGATACTATATTAAACACACATCTGTGATGGTGGCTATGATAATACTTCACAAGAACATACAGTGAATTCTCATTAACCCTCTACTGCCTTTATCTGCCAAACCCTTTATTTGCTATGAAATTTGCACACAAATCATCCAAAATAAAAGTAGTGTAAACCTGTCTACAGCAACCACTTGGTGGTCTTTGTAGACAGGTGGTCCTTATACAAAGGTACATTAGTATCACTGAGATAGCCCATGGAACAGCCTGCTGTGGTCACTATAGACAGGTAGTCCTTGTATACAAGTGGTCTGATAGACTGCACCATACATTGATTTGCATGGGTAATCCACCAAACTCGTTAACCCAACCAAATGTCCAAATTAACAGTGACAGATGTATGAGAGAATTCCTTGTATCTGACATGCTTCTGTGTTGCACAGGTGCCTGGATTAGACATGCGGAGGTGATGGTTGCATTGGGTAAGTGACTGCATCAGTCAGGTGCATGCCTGTTGAATCTTTTCTTACAAGGTTTCTGCAAATTAGCTGCTCTATGAAAGATGCTTGAAAGACCAACACAGACACTTCACTTCATCCTCTAGTTCAGGAATGAGTGACAGAAATGGTTACTCTACACTGCCAAACACGCAACAACTTCAATTTATCCCTACCCAGTCTCCAACACCCGTACACACACTCATGAATATCGTCTATCCTTTGTTGATACTCCTGTTGCTTTGTTGGTCAAGAGCACATACACATTAGGCACATAAACATGAGGGCAAGAAATGACACAAAGCAGAGGTCAGTGCAGACGGTGACTCCGCTGCTAAAAGAACTGAGAAATTGGACACATCGTCAGGTACATCGAACGTAAATTCGCTCACTCGCGCGACCGCCGGGTTTGTTCCGCAAACGGCTGTGTACATGCATGTCTGTACCTACACTCACATGGTGCAATTCTTCGCGTGCTTGCTTGAACCGTTCGCACTCCCGTTCATGTTGGAGATGACAGCTGACGCCATTCTACTCATTGGCTCTTCAGGCCAGATTCGGTCGAGGGGTAATTGCTCCTAAACGAACAAGCGCGAAATATGACACAAATCAGCTGATTTGGTCGGGTAGAAAACGAGCTGTGATTCGTGCCCAAAATGCCCACTCACCGCTACCTTTTCGATGGCCAACACTTATCCCAGAACAAATCTTCACAAAAGGACTACTGAAGCAGAAATGCCAGGTGGTTGAAATAGAACGGGCCCCTCTAAAGAATACGAATGGGCGCACTGCTTAGTTGGCCCTTGTAGTGAGCGTTCCTATATTTGGCACAACAAAATATTCATCGAATCCTAGCCATATTTGGTCGGTCTACCGATATTCATAGTGTCATGAGTCGAGGGGAAATTTTGCTACAAGCCTCGTACTGTTAGAAGGGTATCCTTTGAAGGTTATTGCGAGGACTCCTGCGGTGTTCTAAAGTAGTATTTGATGTGCTGTTTACATGTAGTTGCTCGAAATAACGAATTTCTCCTTTCTTGTGCAGCTATCCGGAGGATTTACATGTCGTATACCCTTCCATGAGTACGTTCGAGCGAAAGAAGAGTGCTACTCCCAAAGCATGACAGATAAACAGCTGTTCGAGGCGGTTACCGATGGAGACTGCAACTACTTGACTGCTCTCCTGTCGAGGAAGAAGTCCAAGTCGTGCCCCAAAGATAAGGTGAATCATTTCGTGATAATTCTCTATTGTCATTCAAAATGGAGTAGATAAGCCGCTTCAACTGTACACTTTGAACTGGGAATTCCGACATATTTGTTGTCACGCGATGAGTGATATTTGTGTGTGAATCTACGGGTGTGCATGTGCAGGGAATCTCACTTGTACAAAATAACCACCACCACCACCCACCCACCCCCTCTCGTCCAGTCTGTTGTTGCCAACTGCACAGGTGAGCTCTCTTAAGACGAAACTCAAGGGGATACTCAAAAACATTCATCTTAAGAGAATTTCATCCTAACAGAACTTTAATTCATACTGATTTCTACCTTTGGACTTGAAACATATTTCATCTTAAGAGAAATTTCACATCAAGAGAGTTTGTCTTAAGAGGGCTCCTCTGTATCTGCCATATTTCGTGATGTAATCCCTTGTTTAGATACCATAGACTAGTCGTGTCAGTCAGGCATACTTGGGCGTGATTACATGCTCTGAGACAAACATGTAATGAACATGCAAACAAGCATTGTTTGCATGTACTTTGTGAGTTGTGAATGTGAATATGCCACTGTGACTGCGTATAGGAACTGGGTCTTCCATGTTTGCTCGGGTACAGGCTGCGGGGTGGGGGTGGGGGGAGGGTCAACAGCTGTCCTAGAAAGGCGGAGGGAGGGAGATGGTCTTGTATGATCCAGTCCGCCGTTTCTGTGATATGCTAGTCATCAGAAGAAGATGCTAAAGAGCAGTATGCCCTATGCAAGACTACAAGAAGGTCACCCCTTCCCTGCCCCAAATGCAGGCCCAAGTAGCATCATAGACAGTAGTGTATGGTGTCTATGGTAGCATTTAACTTTCTTTATGGGCCTGGCAGTTTATAGGGAAATGATAACTTTTTGTGTTCCAAATTTGATTGAAATGAGACATGAAGCCAATAAATTTTAGCAAATACAATACCATATGCGCTCAAATTTTTCACGGGATGAAACTTTCATGGATTGCTGATTTTCAATATTTTCACCATTTTAATTTTTGCGGATCCCCCTTTAATTCTTCCTCAATTTACCCTTTTACTGACCTAAACTTCGTTGGTTTGTGGATGAAAGTTTAAGAGAAAAGAGCAAAGGTGCTGTAGTGCTTGTCCACAACTCCTGTCCTTTTGACGGCCATCCTGGTCATTGCACAAGAGCTCAACCTAATTTTTCGTGGGTTTAAAATATTCCCACATGGCTTCCAATCCGCGAAAACCGTGAAAGTTTCATCCCATGAAAATTTGAGCGCATACGGTAGTTTTAATGGTGGACCATACGTGGTGACTATTTCATATCATCATCAGTTGTTTTGCATTATGTATGAAGTCATATGCCCAGTCTTGTGTGCACAGACAGTCTCCCTCCTCTAGCCAATGTCAGAGCGTTCACATTCAGTCACACCTGTTTTTAGGGCACTGGTTTATGTACAGTAAGTACCTTATCCAACCCTCTGTTGGGAATCCCCATCACCAGGTTGTGTACAAGTTACTGGTTTATCCAACACTTGGCTCACCCAGCACATTTTATGTGTGGAAAGCATCAAATAAATGTCCTTTTATGCATTCACAATCAGGCTGGTACAGTGTCCACTATGAACAGGTGGTCTATGTTGTTAACACTGAGGTGATCGTGGATCAGGCTAGTACAGTGTCCCCTATGAACAGGTGATCTATGTTGTTAACACTGAGGTGGTCATGGATCAGGCTAGTACAGTGTCTGCTATGAACAGGTGGATAGTAGTGGTTGGTTAGTAGTTTTGATATCATGATAATCATAATACAATGAGTCAACTCTGTTAGTAAGTGCCTGAGTTATTAAGTACTCCTGGATAGTAAGTGCCTGGGTTAGTAAGTACTCCTGGATAGTAAGTACTCATTGCTCTGTCCCTACCTCATGCAATACCACTGAAAACACCTTGGATAGCAAGTACCTTTGATAGTGAGTACAGTACCTATTTTGCCTTCCCTTGAGGGTACTTACTATCCAAGTTCTACTGTACACAAATATATATATAGTGATGATTTTGAGGAATATTCTGATCATTGCCTCTTTCTTATTCAAGTGTGTTCATCTACTGTTCGGTATTGTTTAGCCAAAGTTCCATGAGATCTGCTGGGCTTGTGTAGTATTTGCAGGAGTCTGCTGTGGTGCTATTGTCATGGTAATTACTCCAGTAAATCCTCTCTAATCCGACACACAATGAGACCTAAAAGTAATGTTGGGTTAGGAGGTTGTTGGATTATGGTGTGCCTCTTACCATACTTAGTATGGTGACTATACCTCATCAGACAGTCGGATTAGAGAGAATGTTGGATTACAGAGGTGTTGGATTAGAGAGGTGTCGGATTAGAGAGGTGTCGGATTAGAGAGGTGTCAGATTAGAGAGGTTTCACTGTACATGCTTTAGGCAACAACCATGACTGATATTGGAATACCGCCCACCCTGTGTACCACAGTGGCAACCTCTTAAGACAAACTAAACTCTCTTAATGTGAAATTTCTCTCAAGATGAAATACGTATGTTTCAAGTCCAAGGGTAGAAATCAATATGGATTTGAGTTCTGATGAGATGAAATTTTCTTAAGATGAACATTTTATGAGTGGTCTCTTGAGTTTGTCTTAAGAGAGTTCCACTGTATCTAGGTAGGTAGGTATGTTCACCTATGAATACCATAACACTGACACACATGCACATGCACACACACACACACGCACACACGCTAACACACACACACACACACACACACACACACACACACACACACACACACACACACACACACACACACACACACACACTGAATATTGTGGAAGTTTATAAATCCTTACAGTAAAAACCAGTTCACAGGTATGTAAGGGCATGGTCTCTGTCAGCAGATGGTCAGTTTTTGTAAAAGCCTTCAGTGATCAGTGTACATGTGTGTGTAGATAAGTGTACCCTCTATAAAAATGGTTGTTAAGAGAAGTTTCATTGCAGACTTTGTGGTATCACACAGTCTCCGTGTGGTTGTATAAAATCGTGTGTAACTGGTTAACACAAGGTCGCCTTAACAGAAAATTTGGCTTAGCAAGAACAAATTCTGTGAACCAGCTGTAAATATGTATAAGTATTTTTGAGAAGAAATACATTTTAGCAAGAAGTATGTAATTCCTGTAACAAAGATTCTTAGCACTAAGTAATTCCTATACATTCTGGGATTTCCACGGTAACCAGTTGTTATTTTGTTGTTGTTGTTGTGTGTGTATGTGCGTGTGCGTGTGTATGTGTGCGTATGTGTACGTGTGTTTACATGATCTCTGTGTATATTTTAGCATAAGTATACATTTAGCTGCTCTTGTCATTGGTCAGAGCTGAGACATCCATACATCATGTGTGTATGTGTGTGTGTGTGTGTGTGTGTGTGTGTGTGTGTGTGTGTGCATGTGTGTGTTTGTGTGTGTGTACTGTGTTTACATGAGTGTCTGTGTGTATGTACATTTTCGCGATAGTATAAATTGGTCAGAACTGAGACGTTCATACCCCCCTCCTCCCCAGCTAAAAGTGCCTTCCTTTGCACATGCACTTGCAGTGAAGGGCAACAGTGTGAAGGAGCACGCCCCAGGAGAGGCAGTGCAGTGTGTACAAAACTATAAATTGTTTTGGCTTTCTGATTTATACTGTTTAATCAGCCAACCAAGCACCTTCCCCACACTATTTGTATTCATTACTGCTGTCCCATTCAAAGAGCATTTGAATACCAGAATAAGTCTGTTTCTGATACTATCTTGAATGCTCCGTGGGAACTTTTCACATTCGCACAAGTATTGTATGTTTGTGCTATTCAGTTTCTGCCTATTGTTTCACTGTGTGTGGTTCTGCACTGCATGTTATTCTTCACCCTGCATAGCTGTTACCAATTGTTAATGTGTTTTCGAGTGCACTACATTTTCTATTGTACACTATCAATCTACATTGTTGGTCATGTTTTGTTACTCTGATGTCTGGTCTATTACCATAGCTGACTGTGTGTGTGTGTGTGTGTGTGTGTGTGTGTGTGTGCGTGT
>CAUJGJ010000185.1:4056774-4061774 GCA_963170055.1 Halisarca cf. caerulea | reverse complement strand
AGTCGGCATTTATGTAGAAATGACAACACACACACACATGCACACACACACACACACACACACACACACACACACACACACATACACACACACACACACACACACACACACACACACACACACACACACACACACACACAATGCACACACACACACACACACACACACACACACACACACACACACACACACACACACACACACACACACACACACACACACACACACACACAATGCACACACACACACACACACACACACACACACACACACACACACACACACACACACACACACACACTCACACACACACACACACACACACACACACACACACACACACACACACACACACACACACACACACAGTATATACGTATGTACTGCACATATGTATAGGTACAAAGTGAGGAGTACTGTATGTACATATTTGCTAACCAGGGTACATATATGCAGTACATCTAAACTAACCCAGGTACTCACCAAGCAAGCTCTCCTGTAGTATGTACTGTACAGTCCCCACGTATAGCTTGTATCTATTTGAGACCTGCTGACATGTGTACGTTTTGGCTGTTGTGTTTCATAGGTGTTTGGATTTACTCCCCTCCACACTGCCTGCTTCTTCAACCAGACCAACATGGCACAGTTTCTCCTGGAGAAAGAGGATCGGCGTTATTTTCAGGAGCTCCTCGCCATCAAGGACAATGTAAGTGGCACATGTATGTACGTACGTATGTGGAATGTGGGTAGGGAGTGGTACATTTATTGGTAAACTCTCCAAAAATGAGGTTTTCACTCATTCTTATTCAAATGAGGAACAATAATGATACAAAAAAGCTAGAGTGGGCCCCAGACTTAGGGTTGTTCACAGTGCTGGTGTTGGACAGCCACTGCGCAACAGGTTCCTGGCAAGGCTAAATGCTGTGGAAACTCGTTATAAAGAAATCTCTTAGAGGGAATTTTTGTATATTATAAGGAATCAAGAAAGTGACTCCGTAAAAGTTCTACTATGAGCATGTACCAGATTATAGTGATTTTCCAATATACAATGAAACCTTTGTAATAAGGATACAACTGGGACCATGGACAGCTGTCCTGTATATGGAGATGTCCTTATTTCAGAGGATTCAACTGTACACATGTCAATGTGAGGGACTTCAAATGGGACAGAGCAATGGTGTCCTGTTTAAGGTAGTTTCTGCATGTCAGAGGTGTCCTTGGATAGAGGTTTTAGTGCAATGAAGAATCTTGGTGTCACCTGGGAGTGGTTATAATGAGATTCGCTGTACGACAGTATATCTAAGGGATACAGTGAACCTCCGATTGAGTACACGCCGAAATATGAACGTCCTGTCTACAAAGGACACACCTTGAAGTCCAAAAATATTTCCTCCCTATAGCTCCAATACATTTTTAACCTCCCAAAGAGGACTACCTCCTTACAGAGGACAAAGAGGCTGTCCTGGTGTGTCCTTTATTCGAAGTTTCCACTGTTCTGTGATGGACCTCTGTACAAAGGACACGGCTTGGGCTCTTATCCACCAACCTCATTGATCAGCCACTAATTTTATTGTCCCAGTGATGATGGGTTGCTACAGTTTTACTGTGGTACTGTTTGGTCTACGTGATGTTGTTTGGGGTTGTCAGTGTGTGCTGTTGTCTGTGTACAGAGTGATTGGACGTGCCTGCATCATGTGGCCAAGAATGGGAACTCAAAGTTATGTCTTGAGTTGCTCAAGAATGGAGCATCTCCTTTGGCAATCAATAAGGTGTGTGTGTGTGTGTGAGTGTGTGTGTGTGTGTGTGTGTGTGTGTGTGTGTGTGTGTGTGTGTGTGTGTGTGTGTGTGTGCATGTGTGCATGTGGGTGTGTGCATGTGTGCATGTGGGTGTGTGGGTGGGTATGGGTGTGTACATGTGCATACCTACATACATATACGTATGTACATGTTTGTGATGGGTATTTTGTTTGTATTGCTATATTACTGATGTGTACGTATGTACATACATACATGTGCATGCGGATACAGTACATTTAATACACAAACAGTACATACTTACATGCAGATCTGCTTGTTTGCTTGTACTTTATATCAACATACACATATGTAGGCCTCAATGCAAAAACACATATGTACAGTCAAACTTGGATAGTACATACTCCTGGATAGTACACACTCCTGGATAGTACACACTCCTGGTCAGTACACACTCTTGGATAGTACACACTCCTTGATAGTACGCACTCCTGGATAGTACATACTCCTGGATAGTACACACTCCTGGTCAGTACACACTCCTGGATAGTACACACTCCTGGTCAGTACACACTCCTGGATAGTACACACTCCTGGATAGTACACACTCCTGGTCAGTACACACTCCTGGTCAGTACACACTCCTGGATAGTACGCACTCCTGGATAGTGCGCACTCCTGGATAGTAGGCAGTCCTGGTCAGTACACACTCCTGGATAGTACTCACTCCTGGATAGTACACACTCCTGGTCAGTACACACTCCTGGATAGTACACACTCCTGGATAGTACACACTCCTGGATAGTACGCACTCCTGGATAGTGCGCACTCCTGGATAGTAGGCAGTCCTGGATAGTACACACTCCTGGATAGTACACAGTCCTGGATAGTACATACTCCTGGATAGTACACACTCCTGGATAGTACATACTCCTGGATAGTACACATTCCTGGATAGTACACACTCCTGTATAGTACACACTCCTGGATAGTACACACTCCTGGATAGTACTCACTCCTGGATAGTACGCACTCCTGGATAGTGCGCACTCCTGGATAGTAGGCAGTCCTGGATAGTACACACTCCTGGATAGTACACAGTCCTGGATAGTACATACTTCTGGATAGTACACACTCCTGGTCAGTACACACTCCTGGATAGTACTCACTCCTGGTCAGTACACACTCCTGGATAGTACTCACTCCTGGATAGTACACACTCCTGGTCAGTACACACTCCTGGATAGTACATACTCCTGGATAGTACACACTCCTGGATAGTACACACTCCTGTATAGTACACACTCCTGGATAGTACACACTCCTGGATAGTACTCACTCCTGGATAGTATACACTCCTGGATAGTACACACTCCTGGATAGTACACACTCCTGGATAGTACTCACTCCTGGATAGAAAGTACTCCTTGCTCTCTCCCTACCTCATGTACAGTACTGAAAACAACACTGATAGTAAGCACTCCTTGCTCTTTCCCTACCTCATATGTAGTGTGCTGAAAATGACAGTGATAGTAGGCACTTTTGATAGTGCATAAGTACCTTTAAAGTGGCCCGTACTGATGCTTAGTAACCAGGTTTGACTGCATGTATGCATGTACGTACGTATTGTACTAGTTGAAAGATGCGTACTACAACCGATGCTTTATGCACCCTCCTAATCCAGCCCCCTGAATTGAGGAAACCCCTCTAATATTGACGCACACCAGTGGAACCAATGATTCACTATACTTTGCCCTTGTACACGTTCAGCCCCTGAAATGAGGACACCTCAACAATCAGGAGAGTCCTTCTGGCACCAAGGTGTCCGGAATAGAGGGGTTCCACTGTCTTTGCCATGGTACAGTACAGAGTACAGTACATCAACTTTGAAACGTGGACACTTCTGCTATCAAGTAGTTGGTACTTTCTGGTTTCAAGGTGTCCGGAGTAGAGAGAGTCATTATATATCATTGCCTAGAGCAGATTGCTACTTTACGAACTCTTATCAACGTATAGGTGCTAATGTGCACAAGGCGTATACGATCTGTCCGGTTGTCCAACAGTGGCCGGTTGTGTATCCGTGTACAACAATTATGCAACCGTGTGGCAAGCTCGAAGCTCTACACAGAGCAGCAATAAAACAAACCTCAACGACAGCGTCGGTCGTGAAGCTCAACGACTAGGAGTATTTGAGAAACTGTTTTTGTGAAGCGAGCGGAGCCTAACCAGTCAACCAGTTGAACAACCGGTGTCCGGTTAGCCAACTGGACAAGTTAGCCATCGGGTTAGAACATATATTTTGCGAATGGAAGAACTTGGCTGTAATTCACAATTTCATTTCACGGATGGGCCAGTCCCTACTACATATTAGACAAATAGACTATGTACGTATCTAGCCAAATATTTGTGATTGAATTTTTATGAATACAGGCTCATTTGCGAAATTCCTGAAAATAAAGTCCCGTAAAAATTCGCACATATATATTACCCTCTGTCTACGTCACACATAGGTTGGCAGACTGCCTGTACACTATGCGGCAAGTGAAGGACATGTGACGACACTGGAGATGCTACTGGACCACATGGGACCCAGCGCCATTCGAGAACCAGTTGCTGATGAGGTACATATACTATACATACATACAATACATACGTACGTACTGTATATATACATACATACATTACATACGTATATATACATACATACATTACATACGTATATATACATACATACATTACATACGTATATATGCATACATTCATTACATACGTATATATACATACATACATTACATACGTATATATACATACATACATTACATATACTTACACACCATTATTGTACAGATGTCCATAAATACATATCCTGTACATATGTTATGTATACAATATGCTCATACATACAGTATGTGCTGTACATAGGGGAATGTGTACTACAATACATTAAAACATACTATGCATAATGGATTACAACCAGCTTCTAAACTGATGCTAAACAACGTTGGTGCCTCTCTTGTGATTCACCTGCATTGAAAGAGGGCACTTTTTAGTTGATTGACTAATTTCCTGTTTTCAATTAGCAGACCAAACCACAAAGATCTGTATTTTCCCAGAACTACCAAGCATAGACCAATACAGGTCACACTGCTACTGTTTGAAGCATACAAACTTGCCAGAACCTTTGATGTTACAGTGCATCAGTTTAGAGACATTTCTACATACTGTATGCGCTGAAACTTTCACGG
>CAUJGJ010000185.1:3989274-4054274 GCA_963170055.1 Halisarca cf. caerulea | reverse complement strand
TGTTGGATTATTGGGGAGGGGTGGCCCCTTCTGTTGAATTGTTGGTGGAGGATGGGGGCTTCTGTTGGATTATTGGGGGTAAGGAACTTCTGTTGAATTGTTGATGGGGGCAGGCTCCTTCTGTTGGATTATTGGGAGAACCACAAACCAGGTGCCATCCTCCATCTGTTAAGTGCAGTGTTAGAAATAATGGTCAGCATTCAGACATTGTCCGACCATTTTGGTGTTTTGTCCGACCCAAAAATGTTTGGGTCAGACATTTGGCTGAGCACTACCTCATGTTCATTTCACACACACAGTGATGTTATCAAGTCATTTGTACTGAGAATGTCTACTTATGCTTTCATTATTTGTTGATGCACATCTGCTGTGGCACATCTACTGTGGCACATGTATACTTCTCCAAAAATATGTCCGAGCAAATCTGAAATTGTCTGACCCAAAATAATGTTGCTAGGACATTTGTCCATCTGCCACTTGCTCCTTATTTCTAACACTGTAAGTGTTTCTTCTTCCTTCCCAAAGGTGTACGAGTCATGGGTGAGGGACATGCAGGTGGTGGAGCCACTGGATCGAATGAAGCTCTGCATCATCGGGGAACCAGGAGTAGGGAAGAGCTGTCTGAGAATGTCCTTACGCAGAGGTGTGCTTCAAGCAGCCCTTCTACCTGACCTCCCATCCGCCAATGAGGAACATGTTGAGCATTCTGCTGGTATCGTTATCAACGATGTGCAAATCGACAGCAACAATTTTGTTATTTGGGACTTTGCAGGACAGCTGGATAACTACGTCACACACCAGTTGTTCATGACCACAGAGAGCACAATGTACGTTGCTGTTGTTAACATCTGCCATGATCCAGACCAGCTAAGATTGCAACTGATGAAGTGGTTGAAACTGATCAAAGTGAGGAACATTGGTTTGCTGCAGTACGTGACGGACCCACAGTACCCCAAGCGCGACATGTACCCGTTGAGCCAGCCTACAATAGCCAGTGCTTCTGACTTGCAACGTGGGACAACCTTCACAGCTAGGTGTGTGTGTGTGTGTGTGTGTGTGTGTGTGTGTGTGTGTGTGTGTGTGTATGCATGCGTGCATGTGTGTGATTTAGCACGCACACACACACACACACACACACACACACACACACACACACACACACACACACACACACACACACACACACACACACACACACACACACACACACAGAGAGAGAGAGGGAGGGAGGGAGGGAGGGAGGGAGGGAGGGAGGGAGGGAGGGAGAGAGAGAGAGAGAGAGAGAGAGAGAGAGAGAGAGAGAGAGAGAGAGAGAGAGAGGAGGGAGGGAGGGAGGGAGGGAGGGAGGGAGGGAGAGAGAGAGAGAGAGAGAGAGAGAGAGAGAGAGAGAGAGAGAGAGAGAGAGAGAGAGAGAGAGAGGGAGGGAGGGAGGGAGGGAGGGAGAGAGAGAGGGGGGGAGGGAAGGGAAAAAGAAAGAGGGAGAGATAAGAGTGGGGAGAGAGAAACTTCATTGTAAGAATGGAAGATTTTCTTATTTCTACGTAGTCTTTGTACATGTGTGACAATGTTATTGATTTCAGCTCCATTCTCAGTAACATCTCCTCCACACTCACTACTTTCCCCTCCTCACTCACTTCTGTCCCCTCCTCACCATCATCATCCCGTCCTCACTATCACCAGCATCCTCTCCTCACTCACTACTGTCCCCTCCTCAGCATCACCAGCATCCCCTCCTCACTCACTACTGTCCCCTCCTCACTATTCCCAGCATCCCGTCCACACTCACTACTGTTCAGAAGCACACCATCTCTGTCTCATACATACTCATTCGTGTTCCTCTTCCCACACAGAGAAGACTTATCAGAGCACCTTCAGTTTCGCAGACTAACAGCCTTGCCGACCAAGGTCACTGAATCAGAGAAACGTGATGAAAAGTGGCCACAGAAGATACCACTCGTGCTTGTTGGCAGTCACTATGACATTCTCCAACAAAGTAAAACGCAAGAAGAGATAGATAAGGTGCTTGCGGCTTTGAATGCTATGGCAGACGGTTTGAGGACTCTGTTTTGGCCATTTCTCGACATTTTTCCTCAAGTCGTTCCCATCAACTGCCTCAAGGCAAGAGGTGAAGACATGCAGAGACTGAAGTCCACTTTAGACAACATCAGACTCAGTGGAGTCCGAGTATGTATACATGTGTGTGCTGTGTGTGGATATGTGTGTGTTTGTACAGTCAAATCTCTTTACAAAGTCACTGGATACAACATCACTCTCTCTACAACAACACACATGTTGGGCACTGTTTCACTGGTCTCTGTACAAAATGTACTGATTACAACAACAACTTGTTATAACAGCACAAAACAGGGGGACCAATGGTGTTGTTATAAACAGTTTTGACTACTGTACAGTATGTGAGGGGTTGGGTGTGTGCTGTGTGTGGTCGATGGAAGATTGAATATAAGCTGGGTCTGTGTCAGTGTGTGGGTAGGTTCTGTGTGTGTCTGTGTGTGAGGGAAGGTAGGGATGAATGAATATATGCTGATAAAGGGCTTGTGTGTTGGTATCAGGGTATCAGGGTATCAGGATATTCTTATTTAACCTGGAGAACCTTTAGCCAGAAGCTACTGTAAGTGGCACCCAGAAAAGAAAGGACAAACAGCAAAACACAAAAAGAAACAAGGAGGGAGTACAAAGATTGTAAACTTGGGTGTAAACTTCTCTACTTGTGTGCAATGGGACTTGTCTGTTGCGTATCTACTACACTAGTGAATTTACATGGCGTGAAACCCGTAGTACTTTGAGAAGTACAGTGAATTCTCACTAATCCACCACCACTTTATCCACTAAACCCTTTTATCAGCCATCAATTTTGTGCATGAATTGATTGAAAAGGCTGCACATTGATGCGAATAATCTGCCAAACTCATTAATCCGCCCAATTTTTTCAAAACAAATAGTGAGAATTCACTGTATGGTATGTTCCTACCCACACTGAACACGAGCTGTGTTTCCCTCATCTTTGCTGCAGTATCCGAGAGTGATCAAAACTGCCGCATTGAGAATAGCCCAATACGCCAATGCCACAAAGGATTCCGAAGATAAGGTGATTTCCTGGAACAAGGCTCGTTCGCTGATACTAGAATCGAACGGTATTCTGTCAGATCCTCAGATCACCTTTATCCTTCGTGAGCTGCACAATACAGGACATGTGAGTTGGGGCTACTTGGACTATGTGGATGTGTGTGTGTGTGTGTGTGTGTGTGTGTGTGTGTGTGTGTGTGTGTGTGTGTGTGTGTGTGTGTGTGTGTGTGTGTGTGTGTGTGTGTGTATGTGTGTGTGTGTGTGTGTGTGTGTGTGTGTGTGTGTGTGTGTGTGTGTGTGTGTGTGTGTGTGTGCATATGCATGTGCACACACACACACACACACACACACACACACACACACACACACACACACACACACAGACACACACACACACACACACACACACACACACACACACACACACACAGTGCACACCCTGCCCTAATCATCTATGTCTACCTGCAGATTGTCTACCTACACAAGGGCCCATTGGGTGATGAGATATTCACTGACCCAACTTGGCTGTGTGGTGACATACTTGGTCCTCTGCTTGCTCCAAAGAACTTCAAAGTTGCAACTTTGTCAAAAGGACAGAATGTTTCAAGTGGCGAAATAACAGAGAAGGAATTCCAAGACAGTCTTGCCAACCGAAAAGCTCAATATGAACGAATAGAAAAACTTCTTACTCATTTGCAACTTTGCTGGAAGGACAATGCCAACAGCACATACATTTTCCCAGGATTCATCGAATGTCAGTTTGACAGACAAGCACACTGGTCAGAATCTCCCGGTGCTGAGCAGTACACTGAGTACGTTGGGAGGTCCTTCCTGTGCTCCAGCCAGACCGACCTGTTGGCTCCAGGGTTCGTCTCCCGGCTAGCCGTCTACATGCAGGGACACAGCCTAAAGGTTGCCGTCCGGAGGGACTGCTTTCTGGTCGAGGATCCTGACAAGATACAATGTCTCGTGGAGTTGGCTCGCGAGAGCACATCTCTTGAAGTTCGAGCACGGACTGTACCCCAACATGCAGAAGCCTGCATCAAGTTGTTGGAAAAGCTACAATACTCCATGTCGCAACTCATTCGACTCGCCTGCCCAAACATCTTCATCAATCTCCTCATCTTAAGTGTAGCAGACATGCGGAAACACAGATGGCCTGCACATGCCTACAAGCTGCAAGATGTTCTCGATGCTGAAAAGAACAACACGTTCCTTGTTCACCCGAAAAGTGGCGAACAAGAGTCAACACTCGACCTCCTCTACTGCGGGAATCCCGACTGCAAAAAGGATCGCTCAGGGGAGAAGACAAGGATCACTTATCTTCCAGAATCACTCATCAAACAGTTGGAGTTACTGCTGGCATCCGAAGACAATGCTAAGGTACGTAATGTAGATGTAGGGCAGACACACACATGCGCGCACACACACACCACACACATGCGTGCACACACACACCACACACACGTGTGCACACATGCACGCGCACACACGCACATGCACACACACAAACACTAACACACACACACACACACACACACACACACACACACACACACACACACACACACACACACACACACACACACAAACAACACACATGTGCACCACACACACACACACACACACACACACACACACACACACACACACACACACACACACACATGCTTATAGAGTCTGCAGATTGATTTTCACCTCCAATGACACAACATTCACACATTAGTCTCATAACCTTCACATGACTGTCACGACTGACTCACTCACTCAACCAGCTGTAATTCCACCCACCCACCCCACCCCCTTAGGACTGGAAAGCCCTCACTGAACTGAGAGGGTTTGGAGACTACGTGCAGATCCTCTCACACAAGGAACCATTCCACGTGAAGTACCTCCTCAGAAAATGGGGAGAAAACCCAAGGTGGACACTCGAATCACTCATCGCTGCCTTGGACAGCATGGATCGAAACGACGTAGCGTTGTATGTAAAAGCGTTCTTCTTACCGAAAGACATGTGAAACTGATGTTAAGGGACTGAAGTGCTTGCATGTGTATAGTATACGTACGTTAGTATATTGCCTCACATTGAACATGATCACATGTAGTGTACTTTATATTCCTCTGTTTGAGTACGTGCATAGGTACATGTATTTGCTACCAACGCTGTTTGTGGCCATTTTGTAACAATAATGTTTTTGGTATTTTGCTGATAGTCTGATTTGTATGTGATAACTTGTTTTTGGATTATTTAATTTGCGAGCATTCCTTCAGATGGTGTTGGATATACACTTGCTTAGTTGTGCATTGTTATATGTTCATATATTAGAGAGGTTCCACTCTACAGGACTGTATACCGCTGTCCTAATAGTGTCCTCATTAGAGAGGTTCCACACTACAGGACTATCGACCGCAGTCCAAATAGTGTCCTCATTAGAGAGGTTCCATACTACAGGACTGTCTACCACAGTCCAAATAGTGTCCTCATTAGAGAGGTTCCACTCTACAGGACTGTCTACCACAGTCCAAATAGTGTCCTCATTAGAGAGGTTCCACTGCTGTTAATATTGATCTTATCAGATGTCACAACAAAAAGACCAACAAGGTCTATACTAAGCCATAGACATGGAATCTTATAAGGCTTCCCCCCCTCCAAACACACACACCATGTACAAAACAAATCATAAGAAAGTAGAGATCTACGAAATATTTTTTCTCACTAGAGATTGAGTAATGTTCACAACCAACCTATAATTCACGCACTTTAAACAGTTTCAGTTCACTTTGCATGAGCAAATGAAGTGTACACAAGAAACTGAAAATCCTTTAAGCAAACCATTAGAGAAGAATACAGAACAGAGTTTGGCAGCTTTTAAAAATACATCACAACAAATTTAAAGGATCGACTAACAATTCCAAGGATTTAACGTATTCGGAACACAAGGTACTTGCACACGGATAACACACAAACATACCAAAGAAATTAAATACAGCACATATTGAGTGTACAAGTGTGCTATGGTAATGAAATGGTCCAGACACAAAGTGAATACCCTGCATATAGTGAACACACAATTCTTCTCCGCTTGGCGGCAACAGAGTTGTTGGTATAATAAAAAGATAAGCACATGGAGAGAAATGTCAACACATACTGTACGTATATACAAACAGACTGTCTCAAAAAGACTTGTTTGACTTTTTTACTTCGTCCACAAAGTAACTTATGGTTTTGCGAAGGCCAACTTTCAATGGAATCTGAAAGGAGGGAAAAGGTAAAAAAAAGGTAAGACGTCATGCTATGTAGTAGGGAAGGGAAGAGGTAGTGTGTAGTAGGGAACAGGTAGTGTGTAGTAGGGAACAGGTAGTGTGTAGTAGAGAAGGGGTAGTGTGTAATAGAGGAGGGGTAGTGTGTAGTAGAGAAGGGGTAGTGTGTAGTAGAGGAGGGGTAGTGTGTAGTAGGGAAGAGGTAGTGTGTAGTAGGGAAGAGGTAGTGTGTAGTGAGGGAAGAGGTACTGTGTAGTAGGGAAGAGGTAGTGTGTAGTGAGGGAAGAGGTAGTGTGGTAGGGAAGAGGTAGTGTGTAGTAGGGAAGAGGTAGTGTGTAGTAGGGAAGAGGTAGTGTGTAGTAGGGAAGAGGTACTGTGTAGTAGGGAAGAGGTAGTGTGTAGTAAGGGAAGAGGTAGTGTGTAGTAGGGAAGAGGTAGTGTGTAGTAGGGAAGAGGTAGTAGTAGGGAAGAGGTACTGTGTAGTAGGGAAGAGGTAGTGTGTAGTAGGGAAGAGGTAGTGTGTAGTAAGGGAAGAGGTAGTGTGTAGTAGGGAAGAGGTAGTGTGTAGTAGGGAAGAGGTACTGTGTAGTAGTACACAGTGTTGGGCCAATCTGCACTACAGAGAGTGGCACACAGTACAGTACATATGTATACAGTGAAGTTAACCTCTCTAATTGACACTCAATCAGGCTTGAAAAATAGACCGATTAGTAGTTTGCCGTAATATGGAGGGACTCTTAGCATATTTCAACATGGTGTGCCTCATAAGATGGTCGGATTAGACAGAATGTAAGATTATAGAGGTGTCGGAACACAGAGGTTTCATTGCACAGACTATTGAGGCTAACCAATATAGCAATATAAACTGACAGTATGAGGACCGGTCAGCCAATACTGTACTACCAACTGTGGACGAGAGACAGACAGCTCTTATCCACAGTTGATAGTATGAAAGGTGCACAAATGTGTGCAGTCTCTTTCCCAGACTCACTTACGGTCACCATTTTGTTCTGCCAGGAAATAAAATGGCGGCTGGAAGTGGGTCTGAGAATGAGACTAAAATGTGTGATGCTGCTATTGTGGGCAAGAAGGCAAAAATGTAACAGAAAATGGCTGCTCTGTGCAACGCTAGCTACAGAGAGATACTACTTTCTACAGCGACCACAACCACCTTGTAGTATGACCATAGTGGGTATAGTGGGCACGGGGCCGCTCTAAACAGCGAACACAAGACAAGAGCCTGATACAGTACACATAGTGATCCTTGTAGAGATAAGTGCCTGATTTGCACAATAACCATTTAGACAGGTGGCCACGGCGTACAGTCACTGCTGCAAATGGCTGCCCTCTACTCACCACTGGCCGCCATCCCAGTACGCGTGTGGCAGTACTGATGTCTGGCTTTCTTCTATGAGGGTCGTCCTTGGGCAGAGGTAAGGACTCGATGCTACTGAGTGTGGTTGGTTTCACCTTCTTCACCTCCTCAAGAATGATGGCAGCAAACTCCTCAATCGTGTGCTCGTCAGGGTTACCCTGGGGAACGACACACGTACGTACACAGGATACACTTAACAGAGTGTACAACACACACATACTGTATGTATACATACCAAGTGTACAACACACACGTACTGTATGTATACATACCAAGTGTACAACATATATGTGTCATGGTGCTGGGGCGAAAGTTGGGTGGATCAAAGAGTACCCGGGCTTACATTCACGATGTAGCCCTGCTACTCTGATGTAGCCCAGGTCAAGGGTCTTGTCAATCTCCTGCCAGCCAAAACCCATTCATGCCTCATTAATTAATAGCTGTCAATTGTCACATTTTGCAGTGTTTGGCTTCACCGTGACACATAATAGTTGTATACTGCCTTCACTTTATGGCTGCTGTAGCACACCAAGGCCAGATACAACTACAGACACGTACATACGAACATACATAAACAGAATACCCAGTATGTGACACGCACGCACGCACACATGCACGCACACACACACACACACACACACACACACACACACACACACACACACACACACACACATGCACACATGCACACACACACACACACACACACATACACACACACACACACACACACACACACATGCACACGCGCGCGCGCGCACACACACACACACACACACACACACACACACACGCATGCATATGAATAGAGTGTCAGTACACACAGTGCGTATGTACACACAGAGAGTGTGCAACACATACATGCATACATTTCATGTGTACACATTATCATAATACATACTGCGTATATGTTCACAGCAAGCAGGATTGTATGTGTACAGTTAAACCTCGTTAAGGCAAACTTTAGGGGACCCACAAAATTAGTTCTCATTATCAGAAGTTCTTCTCGCAGGATATGATACTACATGTACAGTACTTAGTAACTACAAGTAAAACAAGGTTCACAAAATACATAGTTTGCGCTAATCAGAAATCTGTGTTATGAATGTTCTTCTTAACAAGGTTGGGGGGGGGGGGGGGGATTGTTGTCAGCGTCCACCATCTCACTATTGCATAACACTAAACCATAACATCAACATCTTAGAATTCCACTCAAGAAATACAGGAATATCACAGGTCACAAACATTTCCCAAAGTTTGTGATCCATTGTGTATACCACACAGACATACTGTAAATATCCTGCATTCTACACAAGCACACATACATACGTATGTACTATACACAATGACAGGTCACATATACATGATCACACTGCCAGCACAGTGTTTGTGCCATCATAAATACCATACGCACGCACCAACACTCAAACACATGTCCTCGGACCTTACCAGGTTCAAGGGTCTCGTGTAGTTGCTGTTCATGAGGAGCACTAGCCCGTTCACCAGGTCACTGATGTACATGAAGGAGCGTGTCTGGTTACCTCCTCCATACACCTACAGAACATTCCATGTGTATACAGTAGTATACATACATAGGCTCACATTGTACGTATGCACATACGTATGTATGTATACAGTGAAACCTCCATAATAAGGACACCACTGGGACCACAGTAAGCTGTCCTGTACAGTGAAACCTCTGTAATAAGGACACTATTGGGACTACAGTAAGCTGTCCTGTATATGGAGGTGTCCTTATTTTAGAGGATTTAAATGTACACATGTCAATGTGAGGGACTTAAATTGGGACAGAGCAATGGTGTCCTGTTTAAAAGGAGGTTGTATGTACAGATGTGCATACGTATGAGTGTATGTAGTATCGCTCTGTATGTGGTGTGTGTGTGTGTGTGTGTGTGTGTGTGTGTCTGTGTGTGTGTGTGTGTGTGTACATGCATGTGTGTGTGTGTGTGTGTGTGTCTGTGTACACACATGTGCATGTGTGTGTGTGTGTGTGTGTGTGTGTACACGCATGTGCATGTGTGTGTGTGTGTGTGTGTGTGTACACGCATGTGTGTGTGTGTGTGTGTGTGTGTGTGTGTGTGTGCGTGCGTGTGTGTGTGTGTGTGTGTGTGTGCGTGCGTGTGCGTGTGTATGTGTGTGTACACACAATCCTCCTAAATAAAGTATCCAACTTCACAAAAGCTTCACGACAACACTCACAGTCAGTGGCTGGTTCTCTAGAGCTTGCATAATGAAGTTACTAACAACTCTCCCATCCCTCATGTGCATACGAGGGCCATATGTGTTGAAGATCCTAGCCACCCTCACATCAACATTGTCCTGGCTGGCATACGCATAGAACATTGTCTCAGATATTCTCTTCCCCTCATCATAGCAAGCTCGAGGCCCGATTGGGTTAACGTTCCCCCAGTAATCCTCAGTCTGCGGATGGACCTACATACACACATACATACATACATACTGTACATACGCACACACATCTTGCATAACCCCAATGGATAGATACAGGCAAGCATGTACCTATGTACACAAGCACACATACGTACATATGCAAGAGCATTGCCATTCTGTACTCTCTTGGACAGAAATGAGGGCAGTTCATGTACGCACATACTGGCTATACATGCATGTACTGTACCTATGTATGTACTGTATGGTAAAATGGATGTATGAACACAAGTACACAAACACACAGTATATGTACATCAGCAACACACACACACACACACACACACACACACACACACACACACACACACACACACAACACACACACACACACAGCAAATCTGTACACATGTAGAATGTACGTATATTTCATACTCTTGTCATGCACACACCTTTGGATCTGTAATTACCACAAGGATGTTCACACCATACAAAGTAAGAAAAGAAAACAGAAAGTAACAAAAGCACATACGTACTTCGCAGGAAACAACTAATACAAAATATTATGCCAAATTCAACTCTCGTCAATACCATCTGGAGATGAATTCGCCAAATACAATACTTGCCAAAGTTTCCTGTTATACAGCAGTGTTGTCGCCATTACAGGGGTATCACAATCAACTACCGTTGCAATTATCTCGGTATCAAAGCATTACGATTGCCATTACCACTACGGATATCCACTAAAGTAATCAATTACCATTACATCTACATTTCTACAATTGCAATTACAATTACTAATCACAGATTTATTCTTGGATGCTTGCAAAAGTTATTTACACCCTACCGAGACTTCATATATGTGGTGATCTAAATCACGTGATTGATGTTATTTTTCCGTTTCCACCAGCCACCCGGTTAACTGTAGCACAGAAAATAGCCTCAAACTAGCAAAAATCTACCTTCTTAGGGGGCAAAATATATCCACAGGTATAAACAATATCCATCACAGTAGTTGCATGGTAATTGTGTAATTTGATGCAAATAGCAAATGAATACCAACTACTAATACAACTACTCTGAGACTGAAACAGCTCCATTACAATTATATTACCATTAAAGGCAAATGTATACCTAATTACAATTGATTACAATTACTAATTACCATTACCACAACACTGCTATACAGTATGTTGAAGTCTGCATAAGACTGTACACACTAAAATTTTCACAGGATGAAACTTTCATGGAACTTGGTTTTAGCGTTTTTACATTTTATATTCACAGACGACCATGTTTTGCCATTGCACAAGAGCTTGATCTAAATTCTTGCAGGTGTAAACTTTTGCGGATGACTTCCAATCCACAAAAACCACAAACATAAAATCATGCAAAATTATAGCATATATGGTCTGTGCAGATTAGAGGGTCTATGGTCTGTGTGTACACATACATAGTATGTATGTATGCACGTACGTATGTATGCATTCATGTCTATGCATGCGATAAACATGCAAAGACTAACCTCCATACACTTCTGAGGTGGATGCAAAGAGGATTCGTGCTTTAGTTCTCTTAGCCAAACCTACACATGTAGCGGCCAACAACAGACGTCTTCATCGCAATCAGCAGCAATACATACACACACCTCGACATAATAGAAACAGAGGCTACAACAACCACTCACTACTGAGGCTACAACAACCACTCACCAAGCAAGTTGAGTGTTCCTATTGTGTTTGTCTTTATCGTCTTGACCGGATTGTACATGTAGTACTTGGGTGAGGCGGGGGAAGCCAAGTGGTATATCTGGTCCACTGAGTGGACAAAAATACGGAATTGCAGAGTGTACATACACACACTAGTTAGGCCACTCCCAAGCAGAATGTGCAACTAATACAATCACACTTTTCATTAACCACTGATGTACGTAACTTGTGTCATGGGATGGCACCAATGGATTTGTTCAGTACATTGGCCTAGGAAGGCTATGATATTTTTCAACCATGAGAGGACAAGGGAAATCACGTTAATTGTTTGTCAGAGGTTCTTAATTACTTGATTAAGTGGTTAGCTATTATGCTAAACTTGTACCGAATATGCTAATAACAGCAATCAACCACTAGAATAATAATAATAATATGTAAATAATAAATGACAGTAAAGAAACAATAAGACAGTTTTTGTAATTAACATGAATAGCACTTCATACAGCAATTAATTGAGTCAATTGGGAGGGATGCATCCCTCCAACACACATTGGGCAGTGGATGGTGGATAATCCAGAACACATCCACTGTGCTCAAGATTTCATCCTATTATGCTGTTAATTACTCCAATTATTCCCCGATGTATTCTCACTGAATATTCTATTGCAACACAACTTCAAGTTAAATTGTGAAAACTTGTGATTAAAAACATACAGTTGCAAGACACCAGTAAAATACATGTAAGATATCATAATGTTAGTGTTTCAAACTCAATGGGAAAACTGTATAATGGTGCCACTGGGTTGGAGTTAGTGGAGGGATCATCTGATCAACAGTAATTCCCATATTCTATTCATTAATTCTGGAATAATGCTCCTTAGTTTAGAAACCTACTGTATGTATTATTCTGGAAACTATGCTGGCATATTAGCCTCAGCCCTAAATACAAACCAGTTTGTTCCTTTAATCTTTCTTCTTCCACACAAGTGTGTGTGTGTGTATGTGTGTGTGTGTGTGTGTGTGTGTATGTGTGTGTGCGCGTGCGTGTGTGTGTGTGTGTGTGTGTGTGTGTGTGTGTGTGTGTGTGTGTGTGTGTGTGTGTGTGTGTGTGTGTGTGTGTGCGCGCGTGAGTGTGTATGTATGTGTGTGTGTCTGTCTGCCCAAACAACACACATTGCAAAAGACTAATCCCACATTGCACAAGTGGTGGTATATATTTGGTGCAAGTAAACTTCCACGAACTTCAGAGGAGACTCAGAGGGCAAATCAAACTCCAAGGTTTCGTGCTGTCATGCCAAATTTGGACCCCTAAACTAGGCTCTATGGGGCCAAATTTGGATGCTGTTTTGGGCCCCACCAAGACAAACTAGCCCCCCCCCCCTTTTATTTTGTTCATGAAAATGTAAAGCAAGGCTGAAAAATTATGAAATTAGTAAAAATTGTAGGAATAGAAGGGTAGGGGAAAGATAAAAAGCTTAGTAAGAAAGTGAAGTCTCAGGAATAAATGATAATATAAAGAATTGTATATAAGTACACATACACACACACACACACACACACACACACACACACACACACACACACACATACACACATACACACACACACAATACCTACGTACCTTCCATTAAGAGTGGATTAATGATGTCGTGTTGTACTAGATCAAAATTTCTGTGGCCCAACCTAAACACATGTCAGAGGCAATCCATTGTGAGCACACAGCACAGTACAGTCACACCTGGTTTATCCGAAAACCTCATTTATCCGACACTCTGCTGTGAATCACCACTACCACTCTGTGTACTATTTACCCCGATTTACCCAACACCTGGTTTATCCGACACATTTTATGAGGAACAAATGTGGTCGGATAAACCAGGGCCCACTGTATACGTACTGACCACGTACTGCATACTGTACATGCAGGAGAACCTGTCCGTAACGACCAAGGGACAATTCAATAGTGGTCTGTTCAAACAAGTGGTCCTTGTACAGAGGTGGTCTACGACTGAAGTGGTCAATGAGACAGCCTACAATGGTTTCTATAGACAGGTGGTCTTTACATATGAGTGGTGTTCAAGACAGGTTTTACTGTACCAGCAAAAGCTGTACATCAGTTCACAATGGAACACCACTATACCAGACTCTTCGGAACCTGGAAAGAATACTTGGTTATATTATAGAGGTTTCAGCTATTCAGAGGTAATCTGACAACACAATAATCAACCTGGGCCCACAAACAATGCCTGTTGTAGAGAGGTTTCCACTATTTGGGGATTTCGTCAATGGAAGTTTCACTGTAGTCACCACTTACTGTACATGCACGTGACACTTCGTCCAACAACCTTGTCAGCACACCACAAGTACACACAGCGGAACCTCCATAATCTGACACTCCGTGGGACTCAAAACAAACGTCCAACTACAAACATTGTCAGATTATCCAGTGTTTCTTAGTACACACACACACATGGTGATTGTCCTTCAGAATACATTTGGACTTAGAGAATGTTGGATTGCTGAGAAGATGATTTCAGAGGTTCCACTGTATGCGTGTATGCAGGTTGGAACACACCCAATAAATGGCGGTAGACTCACCACTGTTCGACGTTCTTCTTCCTGCCCGTGAAGAAATTGTCAACGACAATGACACTATGTCCGTCCTTCATCAGTCGGTCAACAAGATGCGACCCCACGAACCCGCTACCACCTGTGACCTGGGTAGATGGGAAATGCTGTGTAGCAGACTGTAGTGCTGTACACACAACTGAGCCAATCCGTAGAGATCTCCCCCACTCTATGGAGCCAGCGATTAATCATGGCTTATTGGGGTGGAGGGGGGTTGGGGGGATAGGGATACATACGTACGTATTATAATACAGTGTGCGCAAATGATGGGAATAGGGAGGATGCAATATATGTACATACGTATGCAGTTCATACTGTATGTATGTACATACGTATGCAGTTCATATATACTGTATGTATGTACATACGTATGCAGTTCATACTGTATGTACAGTATGTACATACGTATGCAGTTCACACTGTATGTATGTACATATGTATGCAGTTCATACTGTATGTATGTATGTACCAGTATTCTCTTCTTGTCCCCCTCCGTGAGAAACCTGACAGGTGGGTATTTCTTGTTTGGACTGAAGGAGAAATGTGAACACATGCACATACTTAGTACTAATGTAAGAACATACATATGTACATACATTAGGACCTCGTTAAGAAGAATAAGACAAATTACTACTTAACTAAAAACTAGTTTCCGAGCCTGTTCGCCCCTGTAACGCTGTATGTACATATACGTGTTATTACATCCTGACAAGAGCTTAAGATTGTGACAAGCAATTCTGTAGGCCCTCTCAAGCTTGTCTGAAGATTTGACAATATAGTCCCCCATCCACATATGTACATACCTAAGTACATACATAAGCATACTGAACACATGCACGTTAATGTCCCTCATAATTCATAAGTTTGTGCATTGAGAAAACCACGTACGTGTAACCACTCTGAACCTTTAGGGCCACAGAGAAAGATTCAGTTTAGAGAGATTTCTGGCTCAGGGAGGTTCTAAATGTACAGCAAGTATAGAGAGCAGGGCTTAAAGTGGATATTGGATATAGTGAACATACTCCTGTGCCCAAGTTAATATTATTATGACTATAGTGAATTTCTGGTGGAGCAAGAAGTTCTCGGTGTACCTGGGGTTCATCATCATGAGATTCAACTGTTCTTTCTGGTACTTTGTTGGACAATAACTGGAGCCAAATAAAACCAATATCGGCTATCCCCAGTCTTTAGGGGACCCACAAAATCAGTTCTCATTATCAGAAGTTCTTCTTATCAGGATATAGTAATACTAGGACACTAGTTTGTATTTAGAAAGTAGAAATTTGTATTAAGCACGCTCTTCTTAGCGAGGTTCTACTGTATGTATGTATGTATGTCTCAACGTGGACAGTTAACAGCAATAAACAAATCATGGACCAAGCACATATGAAGTAGGTGTACATACTCACAGAGAAGTATCAAAATTTGGAGAGAATGATCGTGGCATTGAATATTCTTCTTCCAATATTCTCAGGCGATATGTTAATGTCTCTATCTCCTGTAGGAGGGCAGACATACATATACACACATACACTGAGAGAATACAGATGTACATAATGTGGGTATGCACACTACACTACACCACACACACACACACACACACATACACACACACACACACACACACACACACACACACACACTGTATATTACAAACAACAAACACAAAATATACACATAATATTATGTATATGCACACATACCCATATAAAATTATACATATACGTATGTACATACATATGTAAGTAAATATATCACAAATGTATACAGATGCATAAGCACACACACACACACACACACACACACACACACACACACACACACACACACACTTCATACATAGCACTCGTGAACATAAGGAATTCAACAAATGCCATGCAAGTAACTGCAGCCAATCTGCAAGCACTTTCAATGACTCTAAAGGTGCATTTCTTCGTGCCAGACACTCAACACAAAGAGGAACAGAAATGATAAAATACTGGAATGTAAGCTGATACACATAAGAACACAAATTGTATGTTCACACACACAAAAACATATGTACAGTATGTACACACATACTGTACCTACATACCTTCACAAATTCTGCCTGAACTTGACGTTTTGTGTTGGCCATAACTCTGTCCATGTCTGCATGCGTCAGTCCACCTGGTGGCATCAAATATACTGCACACGCATGCACACACACACACACACACACACACACACACACACACACACACAGAGAGAGAGAGAGAGAGAGAGAGAGAGAGAGAGTAGAAAAAAAGACAAAAGGTATGTAAATAATACGTATCAAGTTCACTGCACACACACAATGAAGCTGGTATATATACATACGTACGTACGTACACATGTAGACATACTCAAAATGCACAAAGGTAAGATTATACATACAAACATGCTTAACACGTAATACACTAGTCTAACGGAGCCAAACCCTTTCGTGGAGCAGAAGACCGCAGTATGTGGACAACAAGGTCTGACTTTGTGAGACTGGTAATACACATACATGATGAACACTGTGGTTCATTCAGTCAGTATTGAAATACTGCCCAACCCTACCTCCATCACAACTGACAAACACAAAAACCAAGATTGACAAAATGAAACAGTAAAGACGAACAAAGACACAAGAAGAGAGAGAACACCACATATTATTCCTGAAAGTTACAAAAATCACAGCAAAATCATCCATGTGGTATACAAGAATAATAAACAGACTGCACACAACATACAAGTAACAGTCCGAGATGAAATAAATTGATATTCACATCACAGCAGATAATGAACATTATAATTATGCACAAAGGTACAATACAGACTGTAGGTCTGTGTATACATCCGGTATCATGGTCATGGGTGCATGCTGCATCAAGAACGAAGGACCTGAATCGTGGTTTGATTTGTAGTACCATAGACATAGACACTCCATACTACACACACCTGTGACTTATCAAGTGTGCGGTTTTCTAGTAAATTTATACGCTAAACTCGACCCCTGTCGCCATAAAGTGGTGTCGGGTCGTTCAATCAAACACAGACACTTTCAAAGCCATAGATGATATTCAAACCACGTCTTACAGCGTGTGGGGGTAGACTCTCTATACTACGTGTGATCTATGTAGACTAGAAGTACTTCACTGCGAAAAGAAACTGTGTGAACATAGATACTCTATACTTTGCCAAGTATATACGGTGTGAGATATCACGCGCTTTGCTACCTAAAAGACTCACCTGATAGAAATGTGAAACCGAGAAAAACTATTGCCAATACGACAAAGAACTGAAAACCTGCGCTACCGAAGTGATGAGAGGAGTTCATGGCTCTGGACAGTTTCATGAATATTCAAGATGAGAGCGGTTTGGCGCCCCCAACGACCTTGACCACAAATCCAGCAAGGAAGGATACGGAAACCTCCAAGTGGATCACATGACAGTCACGCGACTTATAATGGCCTCTGAACAGGATTCCACCGCTTCTCGAATGACAATTTGTAGGTTTTTTGATTGCATGTGTGGAGTATTTTGAACTGAAACGATTTCATATTGTTTCTATTATCCAGTGCATATACAATGAAACCTGCTTAAGACAAACTCTCTTAATGTGAAATTTCTTTTTAAGACAAAATAGTCCAAGTCTGAGGGTAGAAATCAGTTTGAAGTTAAGCTCTGTTAAGACAAACATTTAAGGGTAATCCCCTGAGTCTCTCGTCTTAGTATGGTTCAACTGTACTTGCACGAGCCGGTGACAATGTAAATTTAGCATATATTAATTATCCATTAATTGTTCTATTCAAAGTGTTACCTTTCCAATTTCCATACTTTGTGCATAGACACTCTAAACTACGTAACCGTAGTTTAGAGGGTCTATGCTTTGTGTAGTTCTTTCCTCAGTCCCCTTATGGTAGCCTCTGTCTAATGGTCCCAAGCATAATGCAACTTTCCTATCCTGTCCCTATCTATCCTAGTGCACATATCCGATGTACACAGTGCCCTGGATATGGTGGAGAAACTGAGACAGTGGATTGTTGACAATCGCATGGAGTGAGTGAGACAATTTGGGAAGTGTATAAGTACATGCTATCATTGCTCTGTTAATCCCCAGTACAACTCTTGAACATGGTGGTCTTTCTCTTCTGTAGATTTGACCTCACTTTGTTCTCCGGTGACATGGCGACCATGCCGATGAGCCATTCACTTCCACAGGAGGAAGTTGACAGGTTTGCTGAGGATTTCGAGCAGGTCATCACAGCCACTGCTGCCCTGTGTCCGCGTATGCTCTACGTACCTGGAAACGTGAGGCTATGTTCTGTATGGGGTGTATATGAAGATAACGGATCAACTGATTATAGCATACAGTACCTATGTTGTGAGACTTTACTTATCCACACCTCAGACATCCAGTTCCCTCACCCTCTGCAGTAGTTTTTATTGCAACCATAGACATTATACCCTAAATCAGAAAATATTTGCGAAAAGTAAATTTCGCAAATCGGCGCCATATCTGGTAGGCAGAAAAGTTTGTGACTAAAAATTTCGTGAGTCTCACCATACATTGTCCATACCAATACTTTGGAATGTGTGTAGGAATATTCGCAACAAAAGAATTTGCAAGTGAAGTCAATTCGCGAAAATCGCAAATATGTATTATTGGTCGCGAAAATTTCCCAATTTAGGGTATACTTCGTAGTATATAGTGTCCATGTTGGAACTACAATGTGTAATCTATATACCATAATCCTACTGTATACTGTTACTGTTCCCTCATTTATCCAATTCCCTCGCTTCATCTGCACTTTCATCCCAAACAAAGAAGAGGTCGAAGAACAATTCTAAAAATGATGGAGAGGGCTAATGATCAATTGAGCCAAGTTCCTAGTCATTTCTTTTCTAAATCTGCCCCCAAACTCATTGTGACATGCATGGACAACATTATACAATGCTCTCTAAGCAGACCAGTTCTGCCTTAGATGTTACTTGTTATGTAAGTGACTAGCAAAGCATAACACTTAATTTGGATACGTACGCATGTATGTACATTACATAAGAACAAAGGGGAAATTTAGTATGGTTGTAGTTATGGATCATTGCTGTATGGTTGCCCCCCTTGCAGCATGATCCGACAAAATTCTTCAATGCTCTTGAGGAGAAGGTGTCCATAACAGCTCTCGATTCACCTGCTACAAACATTCACAACCGACTGATCAGGCTCAGACCAGATTTGTATGTTGTTGGATTTGGAGGATCTATTCCTGCCTACAAGGATGGAAATCAGTTTTGGGATGGTTTGTGTGTGTGTGTGTGTGTGTGTGTGTGTGTGTGTGTGTGTGTGTGTGTGTATGCATTCTATGCACTTCATTCTTCATTAAGGCATGTGAGATCACACACACACACACACACACACACACACACACACACACACACACACACACACACACACACACACACACAAACACACACACAAACACACACACACACACACACACACACACACACAAGCACATATGATTGTTTGTATGTATCAATTCATTCTACGTATATCCACAACAATCACAGTGATGGTGTCTGTGTGTCATTGTTCCTTCAGGTTTTCCCCACACGACAATCGAATCTTACACACAAGAAGTACAGAAATTGATGACGAGTGTGTTTGCCAATGAACACTCACCTTTGAAGGACAATGACAGCGTCATCCTGATGATACACAATGGTCCAGACTTGTCCAGTACATCTGTGGCAATGCAGGAACCTAGCGAGCCCGTGAATTCAGGTGTTCCTTATATGGGGGAATTTCTCAAAACTGCAGATGCAGTAAGTTGTTTGTGTACATGCACATGTGTGGGATCCTTTGTCAACACATTTTGAGACACGAGTTGTAATTTGCCAGGGTGTTAAGGATGCTACACAAATGTACATTGAGACCTCACTTATCTGCACCTCAGATATCCAGTTTCCTCACCTTCAACAGTAGATTTCATTGAAACAAATCTGCAATAATCCTACTGTACACGATATACTGCTCCCTCATTTATCCAGTTTCCTCACTCTATCCACAATTTTGTCAAGAATGGATGTGTGCAGATAAGTGTGGTCCAACTGTACATAGCACTGCTACATACTTTTATCAGGAAGCATATTACATACATATTTGTGTATGTATTTGCTATCATTAGTAGTCAGTCTGTACAGCCTCAAGTACTGAAAGTACAGTAAAATCTACATATGTAATTAGACCATTTTCATCATGCTAAGATTGAGTCACTCCGTAATCTGACAACATCTGTAATCTGAAAGTTTTTTCAAGCCCCCTTGAGTGTCAGATTAGAGAGGTTTTCCTGTAGTATGTTTGAGCAGCAACCAAGTAGCATCTGACACCTATGATTTGAACTACCAATACCCAAGCCCTTGCTTTAGTATTTGCTGTTTTCTAGCATGGTGATGTGTAGCTTCATGCATTGCCAGGAACAAGAGAATCCATATTTGTACCTTTCTGGCGGTATGTTTCATCTTTAATCATCATCATCAATCATAATCATCATCCTCAATTAAAATCATTATCATCAATCATCATCATCATCAATCATAATCATCATCATAATCAGCATCATCAATCATAATCATCATCATTAATCATAATCATCATCATCATCATCAATCATAATCATCATCAACCATAATCATCACCTATAATCATCATCATCAGTCATAATTATTATCATCAATAATGATCATCATCAGTGTCATTTTTTATACATGTTGGATATTTCATTTTTTGAAGTTAAAAACAATGTACATCGCCTGATTATTCTCCCCTTCAGCAAAAGAAAGTGTTTCTTACTATTCATGGGCACACCCACATGTGCTCAGGGAAGGTACAGATTGGATCTGTCACAGTTAGCAACCCAGGCTCTCTGAAGTAAGTCTGCTTGTGTGTGCCATTGTAGCCAGTGAAGGGAGATTTGTTGCTAGGTTGGTTCATAGCAGGCCTGACCAGCCCTCTAGTATATGTACTGTACGTATTACGTACTTGCTGAGCAAGTCCTACTGCAGTTCAGTTCCGAATGTGACTGGCTTACATGATGTCATGCTCATATGTTGTAATGCAGGGAGGGGAGATTTGCTGTGTACCAACTGGAGAGAGGGCGCGTGCACCCATTATTTGCAGACAGCTTCGTCGGACAGTGGGCCTTAACCTCAGCCTCCTACCACACACTGACATGACCCACAGTAGTGACCCTACATCCTCTTCTTTTCCCCCACCCCCCACCCCCCCAATAAAATTTAATAACAGTTTGCAGTAATTGTATCTTTGTATTAATTTTATTTTGTTACTATGGAAACATGTAGATGGTAGAATTTTGATTTTCTGGTTTGTTTTTCATAAAAATTATCTATTATATAAGGGATTATTGAGATTTGTCTGTAGTGGTTTGTCTCAATTAATTCTTGAAATAATTCTCAAATATGCAATTATTTTTTCCAGTTTAATTGAAATTCTGTTTCATGTGACTGTCACATGTTTACATGTGTATATAATACGTACATATACACTACTTGTCATTTTGAATTTGTTTTATACATTGTTACATGATAACTATATGGGATTTTCACATCAAAGACACATGCATGTCACTGCATGCATGCATGTGTATTCCAATGCCAAGATAACGCACACATGTCAATACAGTGTTCTCCCCAGGTCTTCTTTTCAAAAACTTAATGCTATTAGTAAGAAAAACATGCATTCATTACAATCATATATTATATAAATCATATCGATCATACAAAATTTACGTTTAGTACAAATCATGCTAGTGCCCAAACCTGAAGCTCCAAGCAATTTGGGGTGTATTGTACGTATGTATGTATACGTTTATGATGATGTACATACATATCTATATATCCACACATTCAATATGCCTGAGATTATTTCTGGGGAGAACACTGCAACGTGTTACATGAACATAATATCCAATACCTTAAATATCAACAAAAGGTTCAATTGTAGTTGTGCATAATTGAGGTAAACTCGGTTTGACCATACTATAAAAAGCACCATCACGGTGGCAAATACTCACAGTAAGAAGAGAGGACTTCAGTACGTAAAGACATGACTAAAATTCTGTTTTTAACTTCTATAAAGCTCCAACTAAAGCTAGGGTAGATAGAAATGTACTAACCACGATAATATGAGACAAAATATTGCTATTTTGCCAATGTGCTATATGGCCTTTTCTGGGAATTCCACCCTTCATCAGTAGCACTGGGCAGAGCAGTAACGGATGTTCCTTGGAAGCCTCCCATCACGGGATTGGTCAAGGAAAATCTGCACCCGCTAGATGGTATTAAACATGCATCTTCACTGAACGCCAACTAATGCCACGTACTGGTTTGCTAGCAGGTCTAAAGTATCACAAAGGGTTTTGTAGTACTACAAAACCTTAGGTTGATACCAATTTTTTAGGCCACGATGTACAAATTTTCAAGTTTGGGCCTTCTAACATGATGTGTTGAGCTCCAAACAGAAGCAATGTGACTGCCAAGTAGGCCAAGCTAGATTTGAAAATTCTTTGGCATAATGCTAAACCATCTAAATCCTAACCGAAATGGTTGAAGGCTTATCTTGTAGTACATACATATTCAAGTTGTTCACGGTAGATGTGTTCTTCAGTCTGGCAATGTACAGAGACCATGCAGTTTTGAGTTGAAATTATTGGCTCTGGGCCAAAAGGTTGAATTTACCATACAAAGTATATGCAATGGGTAACCTTGAAAGGACTCCCAGCCATTGGTGATAGAAAGAATAAACCTCACTAAACTGCTCAGCAATTATGTATATTTATTGAGAAATTATTCAAAATTTAATTGTTGAATCTATCATTTTAGTGGTACAGTATGCGTATGCAATTCTAAAATATGAAGTCTGCAATCTTGCTATTCCGCAAATACTAACTGGGTCATAAATTCAACTAAAATGGTTTGTGAAGGAAGTTAAGCCCACTTACAAAATTTGCAATCATACTGTATTGGCCCGAAAACTCCCAATAAACAGGGGTACACACGTGCAGTAGGTTGGTTACTTGATACAAATCATGATAGCACATCTTCTATCTTTGGATAAACTTTAGCAGGTTACAAAACAAATTGCACACGAATAATGGATAATTTAAATTAGCATGGTTTTACATAGTTTTATCGCAAAATAGGCTTCTTCAATATCTTCTCTGACCACTCCTCCCAACCTCCGATGTAGTGTCGAGCTCTGTGTATTGTACATGAACAAAAGACAATTGAGTATTATTAACATTACCTATACAAACACAGCATGATGTAAAAGATAAGAGGTTTTACACAACTAGAGTCTCAGCAAATACAAGGGGAACTACTGGATGGCCTTCAGCAAGATAAGGTGTGCTCTGGCAAGAGGATATTTCGAAATGTCAAGTTCTATTATGTAACAGATATGTACGTACTTTCATGATACAATCAAAACTGCTTACAACAACACCATTGGTTCCACTGTTTTGTGCTCCTATAACCAAGTTGCTGTTGTAACTGGTACATTTTGTACAGAGACCAGTGAAACAGTTCCCAACATGTGTGTTGTTGTAGAGAGAGTGATGCTGTATCCAGTGACCTTGAAAAGAGATTTGACTGTATGTACTGATGAACTATGGACTGTACTATGGGCTACACCAGATCTTGCAACACCAAAGACATTCTATACTATGCAGTGCAGTATATAGAGAGTCTATGGTGACACTAGGCAATGAACTTTGCTACTGTCATGTGTGTGCTATATAAGCTGCTGTAATCTGAAGTATTAAAAACATAAATTCAAGTGCTATACTAGATACGTACGTACATATGTTGTACTAAATACATACAAATTTACGACTATTTTCATTTAGGAGATTTTACTTATCTAATTTCCACTTCACTTACTTGTTGTAGCCAAGGCTGAGGGCAGAGTTGAGTGCTCGTCTGCTGCGTATTCCTCCCATGCAGTACATGACGATCTTATCATCTGCACTGGGCTTTCCCCTACTGTACTTGGACTGGAAATCCTCCTCAGTCATTTGCAGAGCATCGTGGACTTCTCCAACTGGAAAAGAAAGGGGATAATGTTGCAAACATACAAACATCACATCTGTAAAATGGAAAGACAAGTATTAAATCTATGAACATACGTACGTACGTACGTATGTACTTACCCATCACATCCAGGTACACACACGCATACACACTATATGTAGCGAGTTGCGGGACCCTAAAAATCTTGCACAATCTGTCTACAGGAGTTTATATGGTACCAATACGCACACTTTTAAAAATGCAGATCTGGAAGCCGATTCCAAATAAATCATCACATATTTACATTGTTAGGTTCAAAATATGCGGAATTTATCAATTCCAGTCTTTTATTCTCAAAACCTATCATCTTCAAGAGGTTAATTTTGAGAATAAAAGACCAGAATTGACAACAACATTGATTACAACTTTGTGTGTAATTTACACACTTTGCATTTCAAATTAAGCAAAGTTGTGATTTCCAACTACGTATTTGTATATTCTTTCTTAAACATGTTAATGTTAATTCCGAGTAGTTTCATCCATCCATCACGGAATAAGTGCTTTGGTAGATAGCCCTACTTTCTAGTAAAATGGCCGCGGTGCCGTTAAGCTTCATACATAAGTATACATCCATGGCATAGAAATTTTACGCCCAGAGATCTTTTTGGGTAAGCTCATTCTCAGCGAGGGTGTAACGGATTTTCCTGAAATTTGTATCAAAATTTAGCTTAAAGAAAGAGATATTAGTCTATGAATGATACACAAGGAGAAAATACTTCTCTCAAAATAGATGCTAATCGCTACTACATGCATACACATGTAGATGCCCATCCATACATGTGAATGTATGCATGCATATGAATGCACATCACATGTGTATGCATGAATGCACATGAACACATGACACTGATGTGACTACACATGTGTGCCCGTGCATGCACATGCATACACATTGTAGGGGTGCAGGTGGCTCAGTGTGTCAGCACATTATTATTGAGGAACACTACTATGTGACAGTTTGTACTTATTCCCTGCCACTATCACCAACTGAGATACGGAAGAAAGACAGACCCCTACAGGCTACAGCCACCAAACTAATTATCAATTTGTTTAAATTTGTCACATGTGTATGTGTGTGTGTGTGTGTGTGTGTGTGTGTGTGTGTGTGTGTGTATGTGTGTGTGTTTGTGTGTGTGTGTGTGTTTGTGTGTGTGTGTGTGTGTGTGTGTGTGTGTGTGTGTGTGTGTGTGTGTGTGTGTGTGTGTGTGTGTAGTGTGTGCATGTGTCAAATGTATGTACGTACGTGAAGAAATATTGCACACAGACATATATGTAGCAGGACCTTTCTACAACAGACACTTTGGGACCTGAGAAACGGTTTATTCCATAGAGTTTTCCAGGTTGTACGTATGTTATGTGAAGTACATAGGTGATTTTGCCATTTTTAATTTTGCGATTTTCTTAACATGCAGTATTACGTATGTGGTATCAGACATTAAACCATAGACCCTCTAAACTACGTCTACGTAGTTTAGAGGGTCTATGATTAAAAATTGTGTGGTTCTTATTTATGCAATTTTCTTTAAAATAACATAATAGCATAATGAAAATACAGCAGAACGGATCAATTTGTGGAGAAGATTCTAACGCCGCATATGTTTACTCAAAACTAAACCCTAAACCAACCTTAACCCTAAGGTTGGCTTAGGGTTACCTCACTGAGTCACATGAATGGTTTTATGACAGATTTTATCTTTATAAAACCATGGAGCTGTTTACTCACTGACGTGGTGGTTACCGGTATGTATTTGTAGTGTTTATTTCCCGTCATGCCACATACACCACCCACACACTACGAAGGTGAATCGTGCTTAATGTATGGGTACAGACTAACTCACGAGGGATGTTTACTGCATCCGGAAAGCTGCCGAAAGTTTCCAGTTCCAAAGGCTCGCGAACATCGATAAGTACAGCATCCTTATTGTCCACTATATCCTCGAGTTCCTCTAGGTAGATGTCTGCCCAATGTCTCTCTCCAACAGTGGAGGAGCAACGAGCAACAAGAAACGGATTGCGAAGAGAAGGGCAAGTGTGAGAAACTTGACCAACAACATTACTGGCGGTCGTTAGACGGACTGCTATACAAAAATTAAGAGCTAATTTTGTATTCAACGGTTGCCCTAAAGCAGTAAACCGAGTCACTGTCGATCTCCGTAGCAAGCGTCTCACAAAAACGGTCGCCATTTTCCTGTTCGTGACTCGACCACTAACAACAGGGACTTCCTCTTCGTTCAAGCTCCTCAGGGTTGTTTTGTTAGCATTCGAGAATTGTTTTGCGGGATTGCAGGGGAGGTGTCCTTATTGGTGAGCTGTCTCGTGTTAGTCTACTTTAAAATTGATTTATTTGCATTCTTCTAACGAAGATATGGAGGTATATGTATATGTTCTATATCTTCTTGTGTATTTTCTGTATCTTACTCTATTCTTGTCCTTACATCGATTTCGGACGTTTATTGTTAAATGAGTCAGTGTTTGACTAGAAGAGTCTTTTCTTTATGGACTTGTGTTGCTAAGGATTAAAATGTCTTTTTATACTTTAGTACCAGGTCTGTACGTAAATCCTGAAACTTCTATTCATTATATATCTACCAAAATATTATTAATAACATGATAACCTCGTATTATGTTAATGTGATGCTGCCTTATTGGGTATCTTAGGCGTCTTGTGAGTAATTGTGTGTGTGTGTGTGTGTGTGTGTGTGTGTGTGTGTGTGTGTGTGTGTGTGTGTGTGTGTGTGTGTACATGTGTGTGTGTGTGTGTGTGTGTGTGTGTGTGTACATGTGTGTGTGTGTGTGTGTGTGTGCGTGTGTGAGTATGTGTGTGTGTGTGTGTGTGTGTGTGTGTGTGTGTGTGTGTGTGTGTGTGTGTGTGTGTGTGTGTGCGTGTGTGAGTATGTGTGTATGTGTGTGTGTGTGTGTGTGTGTGTGTGTGTGTGTGTGTACGTGCACATGCACATGTTTCTGATGTGTTTTATGTGATGTTTTCCTAGTACGTACGTACATACGTTTGCACATATGCACAACAAAGATCAACAGCATGCTATTAGAGTTCAATCTTTTCACTTGTGTGAGATGTGTTGAATTTTGTTAGCATTTACATTTACGTACGTACATACATAGTTCAACATTATGTTAAAGATCAGCCTATGTATGCTACATATAGACATACTGTACGTACATAATTCTCTTTGCAAGTACAGCCACGCATGATGTGCATACATATGTATGTAGGTGCATTATACACACATGATGTGCATACATACATACGTATGTAGGTGCATTCTACACGCATGATGTGCATACATACGTACGTATGTAGGTGCATTATACACTTATGATGTGCATACATACGTATGTAGGTGCATTATACACGTATGATGTGCATACATACATACGTACGTACGTGACCCTGTTTCTGTCTGATATGTGCCACATTGTATTAGTTTTCTACTTGAAATTTCGCAGCTTCAGTTCTATCCAGTTTTTCCCAGTTCTACCCAGTGCCACCCCTTAAGAACCTCAAATCAGTTTTACTCCACATGAGATATACCCTCGTATGTATCCTGGCCTAACTAGATTAATGTTAAATTTCATTATTGATTCTCAAAATTTTCACTTTTTTCGATCATTGATTAATCCTTCTGTTACTCTCTTTCTTAGTTATTAGTGGAACAGTGTCATGTTCTTTTTCCCTTATCTCACTCAAGGCAGTTAGAGAGGAAGGTAGTCTCTGTGCTTGTGTGTGCAGCTGACAAAAGAGGACTTATCATAGACTGTCCGATTGCTGTCAGTCCATGTCTGAGACCTTTCCAGGACACAAGCAAGTTGATTTTAAGGGCACCTCAGGAGGAGCTAGAAACAAAAGAAATAACAGTGAAAAACAAACAGGAGGAAGCTTTTTGACTACTCTACATTCCTTTTTCAGTCCAAGTGCAGAATCTGAGTGCAGTAGTTTACCCTTACTACAAGGGACTAGGAAGAGAGGTACTGCTTCCAGTGGTGGTTTCACTGAGCTAGAGTCTGCTGCTAGTTTACAAGACAGTGCCAGTTTGTATCCTGGCAAGAAGGCTTGTTTTCAAAGACCTACCCTTTCCCCGTCTAGTGGATCAACCAACATGTCTGGTTCTCAGGTGAAGAATGGAGTGAAGCCTGGCTTCAAGCCTCTTTTGGGAGCTTCACCGGGGAGCAATAGTGCTAAACCAAAACAAGCCAAGAAACTGGTTATCAAGAATTTAAAAGGTACATTGTGTTCATACGTACATATGTACATACGTACGTACAGTACGTACATGTACATATGTATTTGCGTGTGTGTGTGTGTGTGCGTGCATGCGTGTGTACGTGGTGTCACACTTCTCTAGCTACTTACATACATGTACATACGTATGTACGTACATCTGTCTGTACATCAGTGTGTGTGTATGTGTGTGTGTGCGTGTGTGTGTGTGTGTGTGTGTGTGTGTATGTGTGTGTGTGTGTGCGTGTGTGTGTGTGTGTGTGTGTGTGTGTGTGTGTGTGTGTGTGTGTGTGTGTGTGTGTGTGAAATTACACAAGTTGTACATACGTATGTGTGCATCCATGCATGATTTGATCGTACATCATAGAATCACTTAAATCATTCGCACTTGCTAGGATTTCTCAGTGGTGTTTCTTCCCTCAATCATTGCGGAACCATTACTTTGCCACCTTTTCTGTTCATGAATAAAATGGCAGTAGGTACATACGTGTATATTGATGATCTGGGTGTACCAGATGCTCTCAGATATTGCAGTTGTTCTTGGAGCAGCAGATTTTAAGTTTAGTGCTCTTCTTCAAAATTGCTTAACTACCAAATTAGCTTTATCTAAATTTCCCACTGTATGGTGTACTGTTTTCATAGTATGCTTCTGTTCCTTTCAGTTCAATCTGAGTCTCCTTCAAGCTATGGAGAGGACACTTGGTGTAAACTGAAGGATTCTGTGTGTGCCATCTACGAGGAGCGTCCCATCTCACTCACGCTCAACGAGTTGTATCAGGCTGTGGAAAACTGCTGTGCTTGTAAAATGGCTTCATCTCTTTATGAGCGGCTGAAATCAGTGTGTGAGGAACACGTGGTGAAGCTCCTTCCGTTCTTCACACAGTATCCTCTCTTCAGCCCTACTGCAGAACTTGTGGTGATACAGTTGTCCCCCGTATAATCCAATATCTTAATAATCCAGCATTTCTCTAAGCTGAGCATAATGAGGGGACAGTCACCATATTAGACAGTAGTATAAATTGCTTGGTAATCTGACAACCTCTGTAATCTGATACATTGTTGCCCAGTGGATGCTAGATTATGGAAGTCATTTTAGTGAATGTAGCTGTCATTTTGTGTATTCCTATTTTTAGAGGTACGTATGTGTGTGTGTGTGTGTGTGTGTGTGTGTGTGTGTATGTATGTTGCAATGACTGCTCTTGTCTGTATATTGTACAGCTCATTTGGGAGCAGAGCACAACATATTCTTTCATGAAACAAGAGGGAATGGCATCTTCATGTGCACAAGCATATGGCTCCCAGTGGGGGGGGGGGGGGGGGGGGGGGGGGGGTGATTCTATCAAGGGGGTTATGAAGCTCTATGTAGTGAGGTCCTTGTGCCTTAGAAGATAGTCAGATTAGGGAAAAGTGTTAGATTTATCGCCGTGTACTAACCTACAAAGGTTCCACTGTATATGTGTGTGTGTGTGTGATCACTTGTTATACATGTTCACTGTGTGCATGTGTGTGCTAACACACAACCAAGTAATGTGCTACGTATGTTCCCAACAGTCATGTGACCCAAGTATTATGTACGTATGTATAAACATGTACTTTCATATGTAGTGTACATAAGCAGCTACATGAGTAGTTATTACTGAAGTGGTTGTGTGCTTGGGTGTTCCTATGTTCCTTGACTACTGTGTAGACAGTATGATGACGAGATGGAGTTTTTGACTGTTGTAAGATCCAAATGGACAGTATATTGTCAGCAAATGGTAGGCGTTTGTTTGTGTTTTTGTGTGTTTGTATGTACGTATGTACATGTGTGTATGTGTGTGCGTGTGTTTGTGCATAGTTTTATCTTACCAGATGTAGTGGTTATCCCACATGGATTCCTTCACATTTTACAGTGGAACTACGTAGTTGCATAGACTAGTTGTTTAGAATGACTCCCTTTCTTTAGTGACCCCCATGGACTGCTCCATGGGCCACCTCAGTGACACTGTTGCACCTCTGTATAAGGACCACCTGTCTACAGAGACCACAATTATTTGGCTTTTGGGTTGTTCTTTAGGCGGCTATCACTGTATGATGATACTGTACCTGCCTATAAAGACCACTTTACCGGTCACACATTTGTGGTCTTTGTAGACAGATAGTCCCCATGAAAGGTTCACTAGTATCACTGAGGTGTCTGTTGGCCAGCCTCTAGTGGTCTCTATAGACAGGTGATCTTAGTGCAGGTTCCACTGGTACTGTACTGGTTGTCCTACTTGTACGTACGTATGTATGTGCAGTCAGGGTTTTAGCTAACAGGGTAGTGGAGTGGTACCACCCTGCTTCATTCTCCCCACCCTGCTTTCATTCTCCCCACCTTGCTTCATTCTCCCCATCCTGCTTCATTCTCCCCACCCTGCTTCATTCTCCCCACCCTGCTTCATTCTCCCCACCCTGCTTTCATTCTCCCCACCTTGCTTCATTCTCCCCATCCTGCTTCATTCTCCCCACCCTGCTTCATTCTCCCCACCCTGCTTCATTCTCCCCACCCTGCTTTCATTCTCCCCACCCTGCTTCATTCTCCCCACCCTGTTTCATTCTCCCCACCCTGCTTCATTCTCCCCACCCTGCTTCATCCTCCCCACCCTGTTTCATTCTCCCTACCCTGCTTTTATTCTCCCCCACCCTGCTTCATTCTCCCCCGCCCTGTAAGGAATCAACTGCCCCATTTTACTGCACAGTAACCCCTTCATTGCTTCCTGCTATGAATATTGTTTAATATTGTAGCCACTAGCTTGTGTGAGAACATGGAGGATTATGATGAGTACAGGGGCAGAAATCCACCACTTTTGTGCATGGATTAGTTAATTTTGCTTTACATTGACTTGGATAATAAAATTGTGGTGGATTGTGAGAAGAATTCACTGTACTGCAATCACTGACTGATGCTATACCCCCTGCTATAGTGAAATTCTGGCTAAAACACTGACAGTAGTGCATGTCTTTCGTGATTCTTGCATGTGGAAGTATCGAGAGAATCCTCTGATTTCTACTTGCATAATCGCACACATTTGTATGTACAGTACTAAGCTTGAACACAGATGTAAGACTACATATACAGTAGATGTGAAATATGCATGTACAGTACGTACGTACGTATGTACAGTATATATGTTTGTACAGTGGAACCCTCTCGAGACGACACTCAAGGGGTCCCTCTTACTGTAAATGTTCATTTTAGAGAATTGCATAGCAGAACTTTAATTCATACTGATTCCCACCCTTGGGCAAGAGTTTCCACTGTGTGTATGTACGTATGTTTAAGCTTGTGTGTTTCTGTAGTCACATTCTTGTGTTTATTCTGATCATGTTCTATTTCAGCTGCTAATTAGAGGAATATTTCTGTATCTTGATCGAACCTATGTCGTACAGAGCACTGGCATATTGCCAATATGGTAAGTGTGTGTGTGTGTGTGTGTGTGTGTGTGTGTGTGTGTATTTGTTTGTGTGCGTGTTTCATTAAATTTGTTTCTGTGCTTATTACATCTACAATACCTCTTCACCCATCCCTCAACCCGTCAATCCACCCATTCCTCTTCCCATCCATCCACCTATCCTTCCACCCACCCTTCTTTCCATCCATCCACCTATCCTTCCACCCATCCCTCTTCCCATCCATCCACCTATCCTTCCACCCATTCCTCTTCCCATCCATCCACCTATCCTTCCACCCATCCCTCTTCCCATCCATCACCTGTCCTTCCACCCATCCACCTATCCTTCCATTCATCCTTCTTCCCATCCATCCACCTGTCCATCCACCTGTCCTTCCACCCATCCCTCTGCACATCCATCCACCTGTCCATCCACCATCACACCCTTCCACTACCCCACTCGTTCATCCCCTCACCCAGGGACCTTGGTCTTCGATTGTTTGCCACTAAAGTGGTGCTGTGTGGTAGTGTTAAGACCAGACTGATGGTGACTGTACTGGGACAGATACAGAAGGAGCGTGCAGGAGACGTGGTGGACAGAAGTCTGCTGAGGGATTTGGTACACATGCTTATTGACTCACAAGTATGTGCGCATGTACTTTACTGGTGTGTGTGTGTGTGTGTGTGTGTGTGTGTGTGTGTGTGTGTGTGTGTGTGTGTGTGTGTGGTGTGGTGTGGTGTGCATGTGTGTGGTGTGTGTGTGTGTGTGTTTGCTCGTTTATGTTATGTTCAAGTGTATGTAGACACGTTATAAGAGGGTATGTGCACGTTTTTAAAGCTGTACCAAGGAAGTGGTAACTTTGAAGAGAGGTTTCTACACGAAACAAGAGAGGCATACCATGCTGAAGGATCCAGAATGGTCAACAGCGAAGATTTCACTGTGAGTAAGATGTGGACAGCTCAACACATACTGTATAGTGGTTCTTTCATAGCAAAGGAAAGGGAGCAATAGTGTAGGTGAAAGGATAGAGGGAGGTGGAGCAATAATGTAGGTGAAAGGATAGAGGGAGGTGGAGCAATAGTGTAGGTGAAAGGATAGAGGGAGGTGGAGCAATAATGTAGGTGAAAGGATAGAGGGAGGTGGAGCAAAAGTGTAGGTGAAAGGATAGAGGGAGGAGGAGCAATAGTGTAGGGGAAAGGATAGAGGGAGGAGGAGCAATAGTGTAGGGGAAAGGATAGAGGGAGGAGGAGCAATAGGGTAGGGGAAAGGATAGAGGGAGGGGGCAGCTGACAACTACATATACATACATATGTATGCACATATGTGGAATAGTAGTAGGAGGTATTCAAAGATAGGGGATTTCCCTGTCCTCCCCCTCCCTGAGAACTGGCATACATTTGTACATATGTAGCTCATTGACTTTGTAGCTTGGGAGTTTTCAGCAGGATGTTTGAGTGCAAAACTTAATACTCATACAGTATGTGCTCATTAATGTTTTTACATGCATGCACACACACACACACACACACACACACACACACACACACACACACACACACACACACACACACACACACACACACACACACACACACACACAAATCGGAAAAAACACACACACACACACACACACACACACACACACACACACACACACACACACACACACACACACACACACACACACAAACACACAACACACACTCGCACACGCACACTCGCACACGCACACACACACACACACACACACACGCACACACACACACACACACACACACACACACACACACACTGTACATGCATCCAATATAATACATATTTTGTGTATATAGTATTATATACATATGTATGTCTTTATGTATATATTTATGTACATATGTATGTATGTACCTATGTAACTACACATGCATCATGCCTGCACACTTGTACCCTGTCACACATGTCCCACTGACAGCTCCCTGTGTACCTGGAGCACATTCAAAGAAGACTACAACAGGAGGAAGACCGAGTTGGTCACTACCTTGATGACACAACCAGGAAGCCTCTTGTTCTTTGTCTGGAGAATGAACTCATTGAGAAGTACAAGACACAGATGGTTGACAAAGGTAACACATACCACTCCTCCCTGTGCCTCACCACACCTCCCTGTACCTCATCACACCTCCTTGTTCCTCACCACACCCCCCTATACCTCACCACACCTCCCTGTACCTCACCACACCTCCCTGCACCTCACCACTCCTCCCTGTACCTCACCACTCCTCCCTGTGCCTCACCACACCTCCCTGTACCTCACCACTCCTCCCTGTACCTTACCACACCTCCATGTTCTTTACCACTCCTCCCTGTACGTACCTCACTGCACCTCACCTCACTACACCTCACTGTACCTCAATGCGCACAATGCACACACCACACACTTACTGTACCCAGCTTACAAATGTATGTGCTTGTTCATGTACGTATGTGGCATGATCTGTGTATGTATGTACGTACCTTTGATGAGTTGATCACTTTTTGTGTTGTTGTCACATACAACTAATGTGTGCATATGTACGTATGACTGATCTCTCTCTCTCTCTCTCTCTCTGTGTGTGTGTGTGTGTGTGTGTGTGTGTGTGTGTGTGTGTGTGTGTGTGTGTGTGTGTGTGTGCATGGGTGTGTGTGTGTACATACGTATGACTGATCTGTGTATTTGCTCCTCTCTCCAGGGTTAGACAACCTCCTTGAGCTGAGTAGGTTCCCAGACCTACAGGTCATGTACCAGCTGTTCTCAAGAGTTCACAACGGACGAGAAGCTTTATGTTCTGCGTTTTCTTCCTTTGTGAAGGTATATCGTACATACGTACATGTGTGCCTGTATGTCTGTAAGCACACATGTACAGTACAACTTTGAGTATACAGTGGAACCTACGAATGTACGTATGTAGGACACATTGAGGACACATGATGTATGCAAGTCAACTGCTTTGTTATTTGTAGGGAGATTATCTTCTTTTTTGAGGTTTAATATTTGTTGGAACTGTGAGAACTTAAGAAGCATTTGTAGAGATGTTTATTATACTGTGTCCTCATTTCAGAGAGTCTACTATCAGAGGCTTCATTGTATATACGTACGTATGCACATGTACGTACATATGTACGTACTTGTACATACGTACGTGAACGTATATGAAGTGGGTCATACATGCCTACATTCAAATGGCACGGCTGCCTCATACGCACGTATATGAGGCCACCGTGCCAAATGAATGTGTAGGCATGTGTGACCCACACTTTGTTACTTTTTAAGTGTATATGTATGTATGCATATACGTATGTACATGAAAGGTATGTATTTGACCATATTGTGCCTAGAAAACTGGCGGAGCTGTTGTATCTGATGTTGAAAGAGATAAGACAATGATTGAAGACCTATTAGGACTGAAGGAGAAAGTGGACCTACTTGTTGTCCGGTCATTTGAGGATGAACCTATGTTTGTGAGAGCAGTCAAGGATGGCTTTGAGCATGCTGTCAACAGGAGACAGAACAAGCCAGCTGAACTGCTAGGTCAGCTGGGCATAGGTGCATGTGTGCTGAACTGCTAGGTCAGCTGGGCATAGGTGCATGTGTGCTGAACTGCTAGGTCAGCTGGGCATAGGTGCATGTGTGCTGAACTGCTAGGTCAGCTGGGCATAGGTGCATGTGTGCGTGTTTGACTGGGTATTAGTGTACAGTATTTTGTACGTACTTATTTTCCTGTTCAGCTGTTGTGGGTGTGTATACGTACATATGTGAGTAGGTATCTTTGTGTGGTTATGAGTACATGTGTGTGTTGTGTATGTACATACATACATACATATGTCAGTGTTCTCCCTAGAAATAATGTCAGGCATGTTCAATATGCACTTACATACGCACGTACGTACACCATCATATGCATATACATGTACTACATTACAAATTGCTTGCAGCTTCAGTTTTGGACACTTGAATGAATTGTACTATTAACATATATAGATATTCAACAATCTGTGAATGTATGCATGTTTTTCCTACAAATGTATCAAATGGAGAAAAGAAGGCATGCTGGACCGACATGTCTTAAGATACCCGGGGAGAACACTGTATGTGTGTACATACGTTCACTTGCACGCACATGTGTGTGTGTGTGTGTGTGTGTGTGTGTGTGTGTGTGTGTGTGTGTGTGTGTGTGTGTGTGTGTGTGTGTGTGTGTGTGTGCGTATGTGTGCATGTTCACAAACAGGTATTGACATAGTACACTATTCTCTGTAGCCAAATTCCTTGACTCTCAACTGAGATCAGGCAACAAGGAGTGGACAGATGAGGAGCTGGAGAAACTGTTGGACAGAGTTCTAATTCTCTTCCGCTTCATCCATGGTACGTACTGTACAGGATAACAGTGGGTGGAACAGACGTGTGTGGTGTGTGTGTGTGTGTGTGTGTGTGTGTGTATGTGTGTGTGTGTGTGTGCAGAGCTCACGATAACTTTTTGGAAGTGTCTGGACATAATGTCCAGACAAACTCCAGAATGCCCGGACATTCACATATTTGATCGGACATGATAATGTTGATTAGCAATCATATTTTGCTAGTTTCTCATTGCAATCATGTACGCAGCTGTAAGCCAGCATATATATGCAGTTTCTGGTATTTTTATACTATGTGCAGTAGCAATTTAGCATTTCCCCAGTCACAAAACAATTGTATTACTTTCAGTGTAAGTGAAAAGGCTTTGTGCAACTGGCCTATAAAGCACCAGTGTCCTATACACTTAGGAGAGGCTGTTTTGAACTGCAAGGCTACTAAACAGCTGTTTCTATCCTATGGTGCCACTACCTAATTAATAGCAGAAAGTGACAGACCACAAACCTGTCACCTGAACAATGACAGCCTCCTACAGCCATAAACACTTCCTTTGAGCTGACACAATGTCCTGACAAAGTTGATAACATCCGGACATTTACTATAAATGATCGGAAAATGTCCGATGTCCGGTTGCATTTTCGAGCTCTGGTGTGTGTGTGTGTGTGTGTGTGTGTGTGTGTGTGTGTGTGTATGTGTGTGTGTGTGTGAAGACATACCTGCAAGCAGGCATTGACCATGCAGCAACTGTTGTACAGTATATATATACATGTACGTACGTACATGTCTACATATGTAAAGATGTACGTAAATGTACTAACACCAAATATCCTTTAACATGAAATACAAGCCAGTCCAAGTACATACGTACATATGTATAAGTATGATACACATGTGGATCTGTTTACATGTTTTTTTTAAAGATTAAATTTCGGCATTCTCCCCAAGTACGTACGTGTTAATGCTAAAAATGTTCAGATGTGCATACTTGCAACATCAGCATATATACTCACATGCATACAATATGTAAATGCATACACTGATGTTCTTTTCCTGATGCTCTTGTGTATGTGTTCATGCTCATGTACGTACATATGTAGGTAAAGATGTTTTTGAGGCGTTTTACAAGAAGGATCTCTCTAAGCGGCTCCTTGTTGGCAAGAGTGCTTCAGCTGATGCAGAGAAGTCAATGTTGCTCAAGTTGAAACAAGAATGTGGTGCTCACTTCACAAGCAAGTTGGAAGGAATGTTCAGAGACATTGAAGTTTCAAAGGACCTCATGACCAGTTTCAAACAAGTCAGATTTTTTTGCGTGACTGTGTGTACGTATGTACTCATGGATGTACACTACACCTTTCTTACGGGATGCTCCTCCCTTGTATGCACTCCTGGTTAGCTTACACTCATGGTTATCACACACTCCTGGTTAGTACACACTCCTGGTTAGCATGCACTCTTAGTTAGCATACACTCCTGGTTAGCACACACTCCTGGTTAGCATGCACTCCTGGTTAGCACACACTCCTGGTTAGCACACACTCATGGTTAGCACACACTCATGGTTAGCACACACTCCTGGTTAGCATGCACTCCTGGTTAGCGCACACTCATGGTTAGCACATACTCATGGTTAGCACACACTCCTGGTTAGCACACACTCCTGGTTAGCACACACTCCTGGTTAGCACACACTCCTGATTAGCACACACTCCTGGTTAGCACACACTCCTGGTTAGCACACACTCATGGTTAGCACACACTCCTGGTTAGCACACACTCATGGTTAGCACACACTCCAGGTTAGCACACACTCATGGTTAGCACACACTCTTGGTTAGCACACACTCGTGGCTAGAACATACTCATCGCTAGCACATTCACCTGCTATGATGCTACACGTACGTACAAATGCAGGTGTTACGTACGTAGGTACCCACCCAGTGTTGTGAAATGCAGCTATCCTCCCTCCACTGCAGCACACGGCCTCCCGCAGTCTACCCGGTAGCCTTGACATCTATGTCAACGTACTCACCATGGGCTACTGGCCCACCTACCCACCCATGACTGTGGTCATTCCAGAGGAGGTAAGTTCTTGCAGAATACTCTACATGCGTACTGTACACGTACATATGCACACATGCTATTGTGTATGCATATGTATCATCTTACTATGTACATATGTATGTTCTGTAGTCATGCATATTTTGTATGGTGTATACTAAATGTATGTACATACGTACGTATGTACAGTATGTATGTGTATATGTTATTCAGTATGTACTGTATATGTGAGTATAATCCTTTGTGTTGCATTTATGTTTATCGTAATACAGTTGAACTTGATTAGTACATAAGTATCTGGAATAGTGCATACTCCTTGATAATAAGTGCTCCTTATTCTCTCCCTACCTCTTTTCACATGCATTTGAACTTGCTCAGCACATACGTACGTACATAAGTACACACGTACGTAGGTATCTGGGATAGTACATACTCCTAAATAGTACCATGAAGGGCCAGCTAAATAGGTTCAGTACAAGTACTGTACTTACTGTCAGTGTTGTTTTCAGTCCTGTACATGAGGTATGGAGAGAGAGAGAGCAAAGAGTACTTACTGTCCATGAGTATGTACTAAACCAAGTTTGACAGTGTACTCACGTGTAGTTCATCTTTTACATGTAAGTGCTGATAGTACACTGTTATGAAGTGTGCACTGGTCAGTTTACACATGTGCATATTTCTGGAAACACATGTATGTACATATGTATGTGTAGGTTTATGTTTTATCTCACCTATGTTCTGACAGATGGACAGCTATTTGACTGCTTTCAAGACCTTCTACCTCAGCAAACACAGCGGAAGAAAATTGAGCTGGCAACCAAATCTTGGATACTGCCAATTGAAGGCTGTGTTTGATCATGTGAGGCCATGTCACGCACACACACACACACACACACACACACACACGCGCGCGCGCGCGCGCGCGCGCACGCACACACACACACAGCACGTTATTATTACTACTGCAGGGAGAGAAGGAACTTCAAGTCTCATTTTTTCAAACTTTGGTTCTTTTGCTATTCAACAATGCTGATCGGTTAACTTATGTGGAAATAAAGCAGATGACTAACATTGGTATGTTGGACACACACACCACGCTTATACATGTATGCACACACACACACACGCACGCACATGTGCACACACACACGCATACACACGCACACACACACACGCTCGTGCACACACTCACACATGCACACTCACACGCACACGCACACACACACACGCACGCACGCGCATGCACATGCGCACGCACGCGCATGCACATGCGCACGCACGCGCATGCACATGCGCACGCACATGTGCACACACACACACACACATACGCACATGTGCACACACACACACACACACACACACACACACACACACACACGCACATGCACATGCACATGCACACACAACTACAGTCCCATTCCCCATACCTGCAGAGGATGGTGAGCTGCAGCGAACACTGCAATCTCTTGCTCTCGGTAAAGCAAGAGTCTTATTGAAGCATCCCAAAGTGAGTTCAACATCCTTACCTACCGTATGCACAGCTGTGACTGTGACCTTTGCTGTGTTTCAAGTTTAGTTTCCTACTGTGGAAAATTTCTCTTGCACTTGTTGCTTTGCATTATTGATTGTCAGAATCATGCATGTTTTCCACTTCCTTGCTTGGTAGGGAAAAGAAGTTGCTAGCGATGACAGATTCACTTTCAACCGCGAATTCAAGTACAAACTTTACAAGATTAAAATCAATCAAGTGCAAATGAAAGAGACGGTGAGTCTCCATTCTTTTAGCCATGCTGTGCTGTTAGGGTTAACCTGTGTGTGTGTGTGTGTGTGTGTGTGTTTGTGTGTGTGTTTGTGTGTGTGTGTGTGTTTGTGTGTGTGTGTGTGTGTGTGTGTGTGTGTTGTGTGTGTATGTGTTGTTTGTGTGTGTACTCACGTGTGAGAGGATGTATACACCTAGCACTTCTTTGAAATTTCCCCTTTTCTCACATTGTTAGCACCGTACGCTGAACTGCTGCAAAGGGGCACCGTCTTACAATATTACCCTGCTGTTGCTGTTATTTGATGAAATAGTCATATCTGGTTTATCCAACATTCATTCCAGTTTTTTCAGTATCAATCTTACATATGGAGTACTACTGTACTCTGGTATTGTTGTCGGAAGAAATAGATCAATCAAACAGTTATTTCTTAATAGCCCTGATTCCCACTGTGTGTTTACCTACATACCTGTGGCTGTGTGTAGGTTGAAGAGAATCAAGCAACAAATGAGAGAGTGTTTCAGGACAGGCAGTACCAAGTGGACGCAGCTGTTGTCCGGATCATGAAAATGAGGAAAACCCTGGCACACAACCTTTTAATTGCTGAATGTTTTGAACAACTCAGGTTTCCTGTGAAGGTGAGACTTTATCATCTGTACTGGTATTGATTTCTCCTTATATGTACGTATTTGTGTAAAGCACCTTGTGTGTGTGTGTGTGTGTGTGTGTGTGTGTGTGTGTGTGTGTGTGTGTGTGTGTGTGTGTGTGTGTGTGTGTAATGTGCCTAGTAGTATGTACTATAAGTACATATTTCTACCATTTTGTCCACTTAAGTTTTGTCTGTCGCAGACAGGTGGTTGCCTTGTACACTCTAACAATTGTAGAACATCATCGACAATATACGTACTTGGTACAGTCGAACCTCATTAACAATATCCTTTGGCATAAAAAGGCTGTGGAAGCCAAGTCCAATTAAGCCCACACTTACAGCACACAGTACATTCCACACAAAATACTTACAAGGTCTCTCTGAGTTCAGTACATTTAGAAAGTGTTGAAGAGGTTTACCTGTCATATGTACGTAGCTCAAGTACTCCAGGTAGGCTGGCAGCAGATACAGACACCTTCAATGAGCATTGTCCGATACAAAGGATAATGAAGCCCGAGGTATTGATGAAGGGCATAAGGGTATCTGTTATGTACACGTACAGTATATGTACCTTGTATGCTTGAGTATAGGTCACACCCTTAAAGACTGACTATGACAGATAAGCACACAACTATTATGTATAGCATTCATTGTATAAGTTGCTCTCCACAAAAGTACTGCCTAGAATTGAGTCTGAAAGTGCAACTTATGTTCAAACAGATACTGTATATATCCTCTACAAGTACCCAAGCAGTTACATGTTGTATACACCGCTGTACTAGAATTTAAATGCATATACATATATATGTCTGTATATACATGTATGCACGATTGCAAGAATCATATTTTGTATGATTATTATAGGTTATATCCCATGTCATGCGTGTGATCATGCGGTCATTTTGTGTACATACGTATGTTTGCATTTTCACTTGATTCACACTGTTTTTCAATCATTGCAGCCTTCAGATTTAAAGAGGAGAATTGAGAGTTTGATCGAGAGGGACTACATGAAGAGAGACGACAATAACTCCCAAATGTACCACTACGTTGCTTGATCAATGATATGTCTCCTCGTTTCCATCTGTCAACTGCTCACCATTCTTCTTCCTTCCTCCTTGTGCTGACATTGTACATGCTTGCATATGTGAATATCCATTTCATTGTCGATAGACATATTGCTTTTATTAATAATAATATTATATAATTCCAATGTGACAACTACAACATATTTGTGTAGCAAACCTGGTACAGTGAAATCTGTGTAATCCAGCACCCATTGGGGAATGAAAAACAGTGCTGGATTAGCAGGTTGCTGGATTATAGAGGTCAGTTTGTATGGTAAATTAATGGTCGGTGCCTGAGAACCTTGACCGGTTTAGGAGAATGCTGGTTTATAGAGGTGCTGGATTAGGCAGGTTCCACGGCACATTAATACAACACATACAGTACATACATAATCGTATATACGTAAATTGCATAATATATTATAGAAAGAAAAACAAGTGTGACTGCCAGTACAAGTGTACATGAACATACATACGTATATATGTAGTGGAATCAAGCCCACACAAGCACACAAACAGGAAGTACATAGAATGACAATAATAGACACAGTTACAATAAAGTGGCAACAAAATAGCTGGGCTTGTGCACACATCCACTTCTGACATCATTTTAGAAACTACAGAGAAGAGAGAACAATATCTTAAAGACTTTGCAGGTCTGGCATGTGTGCAAAATCTACTATTGATCACTGTCAGAAAATGAAACTGTGTATATGCACATTAAAACATGTCACAGGGTTTATAGAGCCCAGGACAGCTAACGATTCAAGACAAAGACCTTTTCAACATGTGTACACACATACACAGGGACATCGATATCACTGTACAATGAAGCCTCTCTAATATGGCCACCTCGTGACAGGGAGAAGTTGGCTGATTAGAGAGGTGGTCGGAATAGACAGGTCCATTCTAATGCATGGATGACTGCTAGGGCTAAACAGGATGGTCAGTTTAGATAGTGTGGCCGACTCACAGAGGCTCGGATTAAAGAGTTTCACGGCAGTTGGATAGTGAAACCTCTCACTATCCACGGGAGCATGGCCACTTAGAAACAAGAACTAACAGAAAAACCACTACACTTGTATGACATAAAGATGTGCACAATATTATGACTAACTTTCACCTATAAAATATGATGTATCCAGATTATTGCATGCGCGTGCACGCACACACACACAAACACACACACACACACACACATACACACACACACACACACACACACATGCACAAACACACACACGCACACACATACAAACACACACACACACACACACATGCACAAACACACACACACACACACACACACACACACACACACACACACACACGTGCACATGCACACACACACACACACACACATGCACACACACACACACAAACACACACACACACACAAGTAAACAAGACATACATACATATGTAGATACATACCTGTTGTGTGTTTGATGATCCAGTGATTCTTTTATCTCTAGCTATCATCATCCTGTGCCATTTATCAAGATGGTACCTTCTTGGCTAAATACAAATAATAAAATATACAGAAAACATTAAATTTTATTCAAGAATTATTCATTTACACAATGAAAAATCATATGCTTGGGATGAAGTACAATCTGTATATCACATCTTGTCAGAAACGCATCACAATTGCATAACACATGCCAGTTGACAGCACTTAGTATAGGTTTGAGTATCTATGGTACAGTACTACTGCAACTACTACGACCATAGACACTGTAAACTAGTGTGTACTGTATTTACCACTATACTACTTAGCGTTTGTGTAACAAACTACACGTGAATTGGTCCCCCGCTCCCCCCACAGCAATACACACAAGTAACAGCATAGCATAGAGTGTCTAGAGTCTATGGTTAAACCATAGATAATAAACATACGTAGTATCTATGGTCAAACATCAGTGAAAAAGTTGAAGGATTAATCTATTAAGGATTGGTTACCTTTCCATTGTACTGGAATCTGTCCAGATATTTGAAGCATACTCCAGTGAAAGCGAAGCACCCTGCTATGATTATAAAAGCGGGAAGAGCTTCAGGCCACATCTTGTCAGGCCAAGTGCTGTCCTTCGACTGTGATGGTAACGCCCACTAAAAACGAGAGGGTTCTCCCCTCACCTGTCTCCTTGGATGCAAACAAAATGGCGACAGAAGTCGTCCCATCTAATACCTATACAATCAGACCCAAATTTCAAAATAAGTGAGTTGAGCGAACGCGTGTGTTATTATAGAATACTTGTATCGCTTTTTATAAAATCTAGATTCCGTCCTGGTCTTGTAAAGGAAATTTTACATGGAGTTTTAGTAGAATTTTTTCATGAAAAACAGTATGCACCAGAATATATAGACCAATGGACGAAAGATCTTTGTGATCTAATAAAATCCAAACTTAAGGGTAAGTATGAAGCAGTTATTTTACCCCGAATGACACTCAGTATCGTGCTACTTGTGGTGATGTGTTTTCTTATAGAATGCGAGTTTGAAAGGTATAAATTCGTGGTTCAAGTGGTAATAGGAGAGCAGAGAGGAGAAGGAGTAAAGTAAGTGTAGTTTGTGCATGTACAATAAGTGTTGCTGGGCGCCTGGGAGAATAGCCAATGGCTAAAGGCTACCCAGTCTAAATAATGTTACCTGATACCTGTTGTAGTGATTCAGATGCACTTCTATCTTGTGTGTGTGTGTGTGTGTGTGTGTGTGTGTGTGTGTGTGTGTGTGTGTGTGTGTGTGTGTGCATGTTTTCTTTAAATGATGAGATATTTGGCTTATTCCTTGTTTTCTTTCCTTAGGATGGCATGCAGGTGCTTCTGGGACTCAGACACTGACAATTATGCCCAAGATATCTACATGAGTGTGAGTTGTTGATGTACGTACGTACAAATGCATACACACACACACACACACACACACACACACACACACACACACACACACACACACAATTGGATATACATACATACGTACATACATATGTACATACATAGGCATGCTATCATTTTGAAGGGGTTACTATACAGTAGATCTAAATTGACAATTTGTTAACTGGCACAATATATGCACATAGCTTTGCACTGCTGCAGTTTGTTTTGTTTTTGATGTGTTACATTGTCCTTTTGGTTGTCTCTGAGCCTTGCATACATACATACGTATATGCAACCTATGGTGCCTCACTGGTGCACTTCTCCTTCTGGTGTGTGCCTTGTACGTATGCTGCAATTGGTTTCTGACCTACGTATTACCGCATATCCGGAAATATTGGTGACATTTTTAGTTTGGTGATTCAAAATCACCAAATTTCTATCACCAAATTTACATAACTCTACTTACTATGCTTAGTCCTTGCTGTGCAACCGCCAAATCTAATTTCCACCAATATTAAATTACAGCCTGATCTTGCGCAAAATGCCAAATTTAATGATCACCAATATTTCCGGATATACGGTATCCATTTTGTCACATTAACCAATCTACCTTATATATACCATACATAGTAATGCTGTGCAATAGTCATGAATTTGTTTGCGGAAATTGTGACATAATAATAACCATTTGTCACTGTATTCCCCCTATACAGTATGAGTACTTCAAATTTATGTAGAATGTAACCTTTAATTTTATTAATCATCTCACACTTCTTATAAGGTAAAGTGGGGTAATTTTGCACACTGGGGTAATTCAGGACAGGGCCTTTACTTCTGCTATGGATAATCTGTCTAGCCATACTTGCTACTGCTGAACTCCCAATTCATGAAGACGACTCTGACAAGAAATAATGTGTGTAGCTTGTGGTGACACTGCTATTGCTCCACCATCCCGAATTATCCCATGTCCCAAATTACCCTGTTTTACCCTACTTCTTGCAATGTTACGTGCCTAAATCTTTGACAAGGTTCCTAAACAGTGTGTCATATTTTTTTCTCCAGTACTGCAAGTGATATGGCATTTCTTTCCTCTCATTCACTGCAGGACACTCTATTTTGTGTGGCTGCTGCGTTTGGGGTGTTTTACTACTGACACTGGTCACAAGCACTCGTTGCAACTTTGGTTTTATGTGACCTTGTTATCAAGTTGTGCATGTTGTGTATGTGTTTGCTTGTGTATGTACGTACATTACTTGGATATTGTACTTTTTATCTGAAATTATAACAGTATCTGCCTATAGCTAGATACTTTATGGTCGTAATGACCATAGAGAATGTATAGTGTTTGTGCATGTAAATCACGGACTATTGGACAAACAAGGAACGCGGTTTGCCTATGTGCATGTACTTCATGCATACATACGGTACGTAGTATAGAGTGTCTATGCTTCATGCCTATAAAGTTTATTGCGAAATCGATAGGGGAGTTCTCTTTGTTTCCATTGGCAACCACGGGAACAAAATGCCGGGCAAGAAGCAAGTGCAATTGCAGGTAAGTATTTATCATTAGGTACGGTGTGTTTGGTGACGCCATTTGGCTGATCTAGTGAGTGTTTCTCGATGCTTTGCTGCGTTAGGATGAGGTGGAGACAAACGAAGAATGGGACAACCTGCTTGCCTCGAAGAAAGGTCTCACCGGTAGGTATATACGCACTTACTTACTTCTGACTTCACGCTGTGCGAGCATTGTGCTGTACATGTGTACGGTGGTAGTAGACTCAGCTTTTAAAATCCGCCACGAAATGTAGCGACTTGTGTTGTCTCTTTGATTTTGAACAGTTGCGAACGTCTACGACTAGCAGCTGAGCAAAACAGAGCACGATCGAGCTTTCACAGCCATGCGTTGACATTCTAGTGTGCACTGAACAGGAGTTCAGTGATACTGTGTTGTGTTGCCTAATGCTTACCCAGCTCAATTATGATCAGCCATATTCTGAAAATGACATAGAATAATCTACTGTTTGTAGCCTTGCATGTAGTCAATGCAACTTCGTGTTGAAACAATTTTATATTGAAACTTGCATACAATGAGTACTCTAATATAAACCTTGCACTTTTTTGGTGACTTTATGGCATGCGTACATGTTTTCAGCATACCCCTGGGAAGTTTTGTATGATTGTATTGTACAGTTGAGTCTGATGAGTTGAATCCCCGGGGGCAGAAATTAATTTGGCTTATCAGGTCTTCTACATAACAGATCTTGCCCATCTTATTGTGCAAAGGGTAGATGTTGATAAGGATATGGGAACTCGTTCAACTTGTTCAGAAATCCAGGTTGAGCAAGTTGGAGTTGGTGGACTCTACCGCATATGATGTTTACGTTCAACTTCACCCTTATCCATTGCAGTTGTTGACGTGTACTCAGAGTGGTGTGGACCTTGCAAGGCAGTCATCAGCTTGTTCCGAAGGCTAAAGAATGAGATAGGAGAAGGTCTCTACTTTGCAACGGTAAGTGCTGACTAATATACATACATATGTACATACATATGTACATACATGGTACAGAACAGAAACTGCAGCACCTCTGATATCAAGTACTGATACTGTGTACCCGCATTCAGCCTTCTACTGTATTCTTCTATAGATACAGTATCACACTAGGCAAGAGGTATTGTTGCCTCCTCCTTTGCACTGCAGTACTGTTAAAACTTTACAGATACTTGTTTGTGTATGTTGCCTGTATGTTAGATGTATGTTACCTGTATGTTACCTGTATGTTACCTGAACGTACGTATATGCAGGCAAAAACAGATAAAATTGATGCACTGGAAAAGTACAGGGAACAGTCTAGACCTTGCTTTCTGTTCATGGGAGTAAGTGCTGCATGGATTGCATATGTACTTACATACGTACATACGTACCTCACGCATTGTAATACTCCACTCCTGCACGCATCACACAGTGCTCTCCTCACACACTGCAATTCATAGTACCTCACTTACACTGTACCACACTCATTATATAGAGGGTTTCATTTATGTAAAGGGGCATCCCCCCCCCCCAAAAAAATATGCTGTTGACTACCAGGCACATACATATGTACGTAGATGGGGGGTTGAACTACTCATTTCAGTGCAGTGAAGTACTAGTGTAGTGTAGTGTACTGTGGGGCAGTGTAGGGTAGGGCAGTGTAGTGTACTGTGGGGCAGTGTAGTCCTGTTGTGTGTAGTGTACTGTTGGGCAGTGTAGTCCTGTTGTGTGTAGGGTAGGGCAGTGTAGTGTACTGTGGGGCAGTGTAGTCCTGTTGTGTGTAGGGTAGGGTAGTGTAGTGTACTGTGGGGCAGTGTAGTCCTGTTGTGTGTAGGGTAGGGCAGTGTACGTAGTTTGGCCGTGTTGTAGTATGGAATGTTATTAGTGATGAATGCCGCATGTTTGCAGACTGGTGGTGGTTTGGTGGCTGTGGTGAGAGGTACAGAAGGACCACTGCTGGAAAGTAGCATCAAGGAGCAACTAGAGAAGGAGAAGAAAGTCTTGAGTGGAGAAGCAGAAAGGACAGTGGTTAGCTGCTTGTTTGTAGCAAGGTTGCTCTGGGATACATTACTTTAGGAGAGACGGCACTGAACTAACTTCAATATTTAGTTAGTTGTAAATCATCTAGCCTTGACAGACTACATATTATGTAGCTGCTTTGTACAGGCTTGGGTTGATTTAGGGGATGAAAGAGATTGTGCAATTTTGTTTGGGGGTGGAACCATACCTAGGGTCCCCCTACTCCCCCTACCCACTGTACCCCCCACCCCCCACCCTTCCTCCCCACACACACGTACAGATCAGGAGTATCCCCAGTTTCGACTCTTCAATGTATGTGTATGTACATCTTATCAACACTTTGCTGTGTTTTACAGCATTTTGGTGACTGTGAAATAAGGCCAATGTTTACTGCTTTACTGTCTGTGTACTGGGGTTACTTTTAGCAGGTGCTTTGAAAAATTGCAGTGACTTGAAATGCTCACTGAAAGGGTTGTGAAAATATAAGTGTATATGTATATTGTCTCTCTGTGTGTACATATGAACGTATGTACTGTACATATGTATGTACATGTGTAGATTGAGGATGTTGATGTTGACATACCAGACGAGCCCCTGGAGAGTGAGCATGGAGAAGAAGAGGAGGAGGAGGAGGAGAAGATAGGTGGGGTTGTGTAATTACATACATTATGTACATGCTGTATGCGCATACCATACATTCGTATGCATGCATGTACGGATGTACCTATGAATGCATGTAAGCACTATCTGCATACAGTATGTATGCATATGATGTACATACACGTACGTAAGTGATGTACGTACGTACATACGTATACGTACATTAGTCTCGCGTAGCCACAAAATGACGTCAGCATAATAAAAGGAGCGGGAAGCGTGGTCTGGGCTGGGCAAGACTACCTATACTGATATCTCATCTACGCATGTTGACATATACATAGTATGTACGTATGTATGTAAGGACAGTATAAGTACGAACGTATGTACACTACTTATACATGTGCATGTGCAGTTCCTACCAAGAAGCAGTACACGGTGGCCATCATCAAGCCTGATGCGGTAGCTGCAGGTACAGCTGAGGAGATACTGGAGAAGATGGAGGCAGCAGGAATGGAGGTCCTTTTGAAGGAGGAGAGGACACTGACAAGAGAAGATGCAGCTGAGTTCTACAAGCAACATGAAGGCTCTGTGAGTACTTGTTGTATCTAGGGAAGTTGCAAAGTGTGGTTGTATTGATACCATAAAGCTACAAATATCTGCTTGTAACGATATTATGTGATTTTACAAGATCAGTTTTCAAAAATCATTTATGTGAATTTTATGCTCCCATTCCCTTACTATAACAACAGTAGTAGCCTTGCAAATTCTGTTATGTAAGGGGGAATTCCCTGACATAATTTGCATAAATGAATTTACTCATAATTTTTTAGCTTTGTGGTATATGAGCTTTCTAAAAGTAGACTATCCTTCCAAGCACCTAACACACACACACACACACAGTGGACCTCTGTATGCTCTCCCAATATGCCAACTTGTGGTGGGTTCAATATTCACAATTGTCCCAACCTAAGGTTTTCAGATTATTGGTTCCAGTGGCTTACCCCTTTTGCAGGCATCATCTGTAATGCACAACAATATTGTATCTTTCAAGTGTTTGTGACTTGTAGTGTTTATCATATGCCTATCCCCCCTCCTCCTCCCTCACAGGAACATTTTGAAGAGCTGGTTGAGCTTATGACAAGGTACTGCGAACGTATATACGTATGTACATACGTACGTATATGTGTATCGTAATAATGCATTTCATTTGTGTCTTGGAGTATGAGGTGTGAATATCACAGCTGGAAATCTTGGCTAAGTTGTTTTTGTAAAGAAAGGGTTTTGCTATTGTCAGAGTTTTCATTTGTGCATGGAACAACTCACAGTATGTTTCATACGTACTGATTGGGAATTTGAGGATTCTTGTGTGAATTTAGATCTTGGATGTACCTCATCTTTTGTGCGGTTTATAAATACGTAGTTTTAACCACACTCATATGTAGTTTTAACATATGTACGTACGTATGTTTGTACCCACTCTGTACGGTATTTCACAACAGTATGGTTGGTGCTCATACCAGAACCTGTATATGCAGGACCGCATATGGGAGGGAGGGAGAGGGGGGTAGTGGAGTTGTAGTAGATTCTCCTTGTAGTAGGGGGTAGTGGAGTTGTACAGTAGATTCTCCTTGTAGTAGGGGGTAGTGGAGTTGTAGTAGATTCTCCTTGTAGTAGGGGGTAGTGGAGTTGTAGTAGATTCTCCTTGTAGTAGTGGGTAGTGGAGTTGTAGTAGATTCTCCTTGTAGTAGGGGGTAGTGGAGTCGTGGTAGATTCTCCTTGGTTGATCTTTTATGCCAAGCTGCTCTTTACTCCTCCCCTCCTCTCACCTCTCTTGCTTCCTGCTAGCTAAGTTCGCCTACCCTTTGGGAAACTTCTGACTTTGGCGCCTACATACATGCGTACATTGAGGCTTACAATACTAAGCAGCCATCTCTTGTATCCTTACTTGTGTGTGCTTTGCTTTCTACAGTGGCCCATGTTTGACTGTAGTGCTGAGCAGAGGGGAGAGTGGAGAGGGTGTTGTGGAGGAGTTCAGGAACCTTCTTGGGCCCACAAGTGTTGAAGATGCAAAGGAACAGTTTCCCGAGAGGTGAGAGAGGACAGAAGGATACAAACCTTGTCCACCTCCAGTGCAGTGGATTTTCAATAATCTCAATCCTTCCCATTCCAGCATTCTACATACAGTCAAACCTCGTTAGTGAGTACACCTGGGGACCCTCCAAATTGCTACTCACTATCAGTAGTACTTGCTAACCATATAGATTAGTATTATGGGTTATAAGCTGGGGTATCATATCCTTGTACTTCCTAACCAGGTATTACTCATTAACAGTGTTCTTACTAACGAGGTTCTACTGTATGTGATCTGTCTATAGTATGCTGATGACCAATTTCTACCGCAGTGGCACCTTTATTAAAGGACACCTCTGAAATGCAGCCACCTCCTTTAACAGGACACCCTTGTTCTGTCCAATTCGAATCCCTTGCATTGACATATGTACATTTGAATCCTCTGAAATAAGGACACCTCCATATACAGGACAGTTAACAGTGGTCCCAATGGTGTCCTTATTATAGAGGTTTCACTGTACAGAGTATCTGTGGGAACTATGTATCTCTAAGGACTATTTGAAGTAGTGGTCTCTGTAGACAGGTGGTCCTTATCATGAACCACAGTAGTGGTTCATGCCATGGTTCACATGTAGGGATGATGCAGAAAAAACATGGCCACCCATACAGAAGTGCACTAATGTCAGTGAGGTTACTCACTATGACAGGCAGTACTTTGTGGTAGTCACTCAATACCTTGACACTGTTCATACGTAGGTGGGTATTTTTAGCACCTCGCAGTGTGTTTATCGTGAAGGTTTTGTTTTGCATATATACTTTGTGTATTTGATCAGTCTTGTGCAAGTTCTGCAGTGAATGTCTGTAAGGTGTATGTATGTGCATGCTACGTAATGTATCCATGGATGTATCATGTATGGACACATGCACACACACACACACACACACACACACACACACACACACACACACACACACACACACACACACACACACACACACACACACACACACACACACACACACACACACACACACACACACATACACACACACACACACACACACACACACACACACACACACACACACATACACGCATGCACACACACACATGCGTGCGCACACACACACACACACACACACACACACACACACACACACACACGCACACACACACACACACACGCACACACACACACACACACACACACACACACACACACACACACGTTCACACATGCACACAGATGCTCCCTCATGCAAAGGGATGCAATCTACGCCTGCTATGTTTTGTACATACGTATGTATGTAGTTTACGAGCTCAGTATGGCAGTGGTTCTTGGAGGAATGCTGTACATGGAAGTGATACATCAGAAAGTGCTGCCAGGTACTGTTGTATGATAATATGTACAGTACATATGTACGTGTGTGTGTGTGTGTGTGTGTGTGTGTGTGTGTGTGTGCTTGTACTTTTGTGTATGCATGCCTGCTTGTACACATACGTATATGTGTGTGTGTGTGTGATTGTCGGTGTCTTTGATATGCATGCATCTCCACAATGTACAGTACTGGGACCTTCAGCGTCACCATACATGTCTAGTGTTCCTCCTTTCTCTGCGACAGGGAGCTGGCGTTCTTCTTCCCCAAGTACACTGTCCCTTGGGTTCCAGGTACAGAGCCCCCTATTCAGAGGACACTAGCCATCATCAGACCAGCTGCATACTCCACACACAAAGGTCTGTTTGCGGAATACTTCACAAGAACTTGTACAGACATTCTACATGTGTGCATTGTATGTTTACCTCCCATTGATTCCATGTGTAAACCTCACAACTGTTCTGTGTGCAGACCTCACAACTGTGCTGTGTGCAGACCTCACAACTGTTCTGTGTGCAGACCTCACAACTGTTCTGTGTGCAGACCTCGCAACTGTTCTGTGTGCAGACCTCGCAACTGTTCTGTGTGCAGACCTCACAACTGTTCTGTGTGCAGACCTCACAACTGTTCTGTGTGCAGACCTCACAACTGTTCTGTGTGCAGACCTCACAACTGTTCTGTGTGCAGACCTCACAACTGTTCTGTGTGCAGACCTCACAACTGTTCTATGTACAGACCTCACAACTGTTCTGTGTGCAGACCTCACAACTGTTCTGTGTGCAGACCTCACAACTGTTCTGTGTGCAGACCTCACAACTGTTCTGTGTGCAGACCTCACAACTGTGCTGTGTGCAGACCTCACAACTGTGCTGTGTGTAGACCTCTGAACTGTTTTGTGTAGTACATAGTCCATACCTCACGGTAGTCTTGTGCCCAGCCCCACTTCCGCCCGCCATTTTATTCCGGAAGTGGGGCTGGGAACGAGACTAACCTCACGGTTACAGCCATTTTTCTGTGCTTACATGTTCATCTATTTTGTGTACATACATGTAGTGTAAACACATCAGACTGTCAGCTGCACCTGCATAGTGTTACATACATATGTATCTACTCCCCTTTCACATGAACCAGTAACCTGAGTCAGACTAGTCCAGCCAGCTGCAACCCAGTTCGTATGTAAGCGTGGCCAATTAGCAACTGTTGCTGGACCCACATTTCCCTTTCCCGCCTCCGGCACTTGTGTACAAGCGTGGGTCACAGCTGGCTGGACTAGGGCCAGGCATACCAGTTTGACACGGTTTTGTACCACTTGGCATGCATATGGTGGCAATAGAACCGCATGCAGGTCCAGCTGGTTCAGCCTTTACTGACTTTCACAGTCTTTATAATACGTATGTTGATTCTTAGTATCACTTAGTCAAGCTTCTCATAGCACACTCAAGATAGAAGTCAACAAATCCGGACATTTTGGTGCATGAAGGTCCACAGACCGAAGCATCCTGATTTGTTGATGTCTATCTTGAGTGTGCAACGAAAAGCTACAGTCACACCTCTTTACAAAGTCACTTGATACAACGTCACTCTCTCTACAACAACACACATTTTGGGAGCTGTTTCACTGGTCTCTGTATGGAATATACTGGCTACAGCAAAACAAGTGATTCGAGTTAAAAACTCGTGGGGGCTGCCGCCCCACGCACTCGAATTACTTGCAAAGCATTGGAGTGTAAGTGCACAGCTGAACATTCATTGAACATACTGTTTATTGTAACTGGACAATTGTTTTGAAAACAATTCCTATAACTCATTCCTGTATAAATTTATACTTCTCTATTACTATTATATAAATTCTCTATTGTAAGACTTTTCTTCAAATCCATATTATATATATATCGGACGAGCGTTACACATAGGTACACACAGGTTACACACTAAAAATTAGTAATATCAGCACATTGTAGTGGAACCAATGGCGTTGTTGTAAAGAGGTTTAAATGTGTCAGGTTGGAGTATGTAGCAGTGAACATTTGTGTATGTCATGTTAATTCTTGTCAGATGAGATTCTGGAGAAGATTCACGAGGCTGGGTTTGAGATTGCCATGACAAAGGAATTGGAAATGACCAAAGAAGAAGCAGAAGAGTTTTACGGCGAACACAAGGATCAGGAGTACTTTGACCCACTCACCACACACATGTCAAGGTCAGTGTTTGGAGTTTGAAATCTAGTATCCCAGGTCACTGTGTGAGAAATTGTACATTGCAAGTCACAATCTCATACCTAACTACACCTCCTGTACGTATGTACATACTAAGTATATGGAGAACTGTACAGTACGTACAATGAATTTGGATGATCCAAATCGATCTAGCATATCGAAACATTTCTACAACTACATGGAATGAAATCTTATTTGCACTGTAAAGAACTCTCTTACAGTGAATTGTATGTGCAAAGTGGCAGATGTGTGCATCCCCTGTCATGGTACGTTCACAGCAGAATCCACTGTACCTCATTGCAGTGAAAACTCCATGTACAATACGGTATAGTCCACCCGATTTAATCTGGCAAGCCGGCTAATTCACCAAGGGTTTGATGAAAAGAATTCACACATGCCATACAGTTCCAACTCCACTAATCCTCCACCCTCACTAATCTGCTGATAAATTGCCAGTCCCAATTGTGGCGGATTACTGTGGTGTCCCTGTACAACTAATCCCTGGAGACACTGAAGGTCCTTCACCATGACAAAAGTTCACTATAGCCAGTTACACTTTCATAGTAGAACTATGTACGTATGTACTGTGTATACATACGTACGTACGTACCTGTGACACATGGAGGGGTTTTAAGCAAATTTCACTTGAGAAGTTCATTATGGCAAGATTTCATTGTAGTATGAAGTTTGCCTCCTTATAATCAAGTGTTTTATTGTATCTAGTGTCTCCTGGGATTTGTTATTCCGAGTTTCTTCTGGACCAGGAGGCATGAATTTACGTGTGTATTTACAAATGTACTTTACTTCACACAGTGGCCCATTCCTCGTGCTAGCGTTAGCCCGTGAAGATGCCATAGAAGGATGGAGGCAACTCCTTGGTCCTCCCAATGTCGAAGAAGCGAAGGAACAGGCACCAGAGTCCCTTAGGTCCCAGTTTTCCGTGGAGGATGTCAGCATAAACCCTCTCCATGGTTCCAGCAACCAGGAGGAGGCTGGCAGTGATCTGGAGTACTTCTTCCCTGCCGAGCAGACTGTGGCTGTCATCAAACCCAATGCACTCAGTGAGAAAGGTGACTGAATAAACTGAATAAACACACCTGATAGCCTTTCCAATAGCTCACAACTGAGAGTAAATGGGCATCCAGTACATACTGTTGACAGCATAAAGGAATCATTTTATGGTTGTATCTTCTATACACATGTACATATTACTTACCAGGTGTATAGTACATGTACGTGTATATACATATTTACATACAGTACATGTGATTGCACATACTTAAGCAATTGTAATGTACATACGTACGTACATGTGTATGTACACATGAATACACTGTTATTGTTCTTCCATTCCTTGTTTTGGATATGCACTGTTCCCAGGTATTGCCTCTGGCAACCCTAGAGTCAGTTGACTTGGACAATATGAATGTGCACAACATGTATGCTATGTCTCTCTCAATGTTTCTTCGTATCTGTGCAGAAACCATCATCAAGAAGATAGAGGAAGCTGGATTCACTGTTTCCTTAAGCAAAGAGACACACTTGACCAAAGAACAGGCACAACAACTCTATACTGAACATAAGGACAAGGATTTCTATGATAACCTTACAGATTTCATGAGCAGGTCTGTTATAGTGATGTTCAGAACCAGTTGGAGGAAGTGTGTGTGGAGGAACGGGAGGGGAAGGGGTACAGTGTGTGTGTGTGTGTGTGTGTGTGTGTGTGTGTGTGTGTGTGTGTGTGTGTGTGTGTGTGTACATGTGTGTATATGTGTGAGGGGGGAGGGAGGGATTTTGTCTGTCATGAGTACAAAGGTCAAGCAGTAGTGGTCTCTATAGACAGTGTAACTATCACTAAGGTAGCCCATGGATCAGCCTTGTAGCTTCTCTTGACAGGTGGTCCCTTTATGCAGGTGGTCTTTCAAACAGACTTCACTCTATCACTGTTGTTTATTTAACTCCTTCCTTCCACAGTGGTGCGTCGCTGTTCATGGTGCTAACCAGAGCTGAGGCTATCCAGGGATGGAGGGCGATGATGGGTCCAGTTGATCCAGAAGAGGCCAAGGAGCAAGATGAGCAAAGGTACAGTACACATGTACAGTACATGGGGGTCTTGGTACTACAGTGACACCTCTCTAATCCGACACCTCTGTAATCCAACATTCTCTCTAATCTGACCATCTTATGAGGTGATGCCCCCATACTTAAGTATAGTAATAGTGACTCTGTAATCCGACAACCTCCTAATCCGACATTACTCTCAGGTCCCATTGAGTGTCGGATTAGAGAGGTTTCACTGTACCATAGACACTATATACTGCGTATAATATTATAATATATGGTTATGTAGTATATAGTGTCTATGGTACTGCTTAGTTAACATGTTTCAATACTGTAGTAGTTTCACAAATCCAAACATGTCTTTTTTGAACCTATTCCTTTTGTGCTACCATACATGGAGGAATTCTGATTCAAGTTTCAATTTGAATTTCCTATTCCATTTTGATTCTGATTCTGATTCATCTTCCACTCACAGTTTGAGGGCTCTGTTTGGTACTGACAAGATCCAGAATGCTGTTCATGGCTGTTCAACCAAGGAGAAAGCAGAAAAATTGATCAAGGAGTTCTTTGCAGACCCTGACACTCAAGGTCAGCAACTTTCCTTGCTATTGTCTTTGTATTGGGTTCTACTTGGGCTAGATTATGCATCCAATAACATTTCTCTACAAGTCCTGAGGACTACGAAAGCTCTTTACCACATCATCAATTTGCTGTACCCAACCAAGCTTCCATACCTGAAGTATTGGTATACACAGACATTGTGATTTTGTACACTTATAGTTACTGTAATACAAATTTCACAGTACAAGCATTCTTCACAATGAGATACCACTGCATCTTTTCACCTACGAAAGCCGTCACCACATCATAAATTCACAAGCAATTCTTTACAGAGCTTGAAAGTAGAGAAGTTTGTCCTCTATCCCTGAGGGTTTTATTGAGAGGAGTTTCATTGGTGTATTACAGTTTCTTTTCGCCCGCAGATCCAGGTGAAGGCACCACTGACGAATAGCCTTGCCAAAGATGTTTTATAGCAGTGACTGTTGACAATTTTACTTTCCTGTATAGTTGTGCAGTACAACGTGCACCTACTAGCCTGCATAGTGTGCGTGTATACAGTATTGTACTGTAGGCACAACCATGTACAGAATGTATTCTGATGTGTATTTTGTTGTAATACACTTCAAATGTATTTGTCCTAACATTATGAATAAAACGATGAAGATACTTGCTACTCTGTGATGCTGTTGTTAGTGTAGTACTGTATCACATGTACAGTCACACCTCATTTATCCGACACTGGTTTATCTGAAAATCTCATTTATCCGACACTGGTTTATCTGAAAACCTCATTTATCCGACACTGGTTTATCAGAAAACCTCATTTATCCGACACTGGTTTATCTGAAAACCCAATGTATCCAACATCTTACATGAGGGACAGATGTGGTTGGATATATGAGGGCCCATCAAACTCATACATCTTACATGTATGAGGGACAGATGTGGTTGGATATATGAGGGCCCATCAAACTCATACATCTTACATGTATGAGGGACAGATGTGGTTGGATATATGAGGGCCCATCAAATATCAGAATCATACATATATCCCTCCAATGGCACCTGATACACATCAAGAACCTCCAAGTATCAGAATAAATAATTTAACTCCTCAGCACCAAGCAAACTAGAGATCGTCTAAAATGCCAAAACTTCCACCTTCAGAAATATATAGCTACCCAAATAATGTATGCACACATGAATGGCTGCATGCTGTCCTATTTGCCACGGCATATGGAGAGGCTACCAAGTTTATTTTCAATGTGAACATTTCATAATAATATTATGCATAATCATCAGTATTTAATATGGCAATAAATACACACAATACCTACCATGTCATGGGTTACGGTACAAGGACTTCTATAGCAACGATATGGAACAAGAAAAGCGTACAGTTTAGTGTGTGGTTCAGGGGTAAGACAGCTAGTGAGGTACATCTAGACCAGCTTCTTGAACAGATTCTTTGCCACCTGCAGAAAAGTACAAACAGACCGGATATAACATCATAATACCAATGGGCAGTTGAAAACAAGTTGAATTCCACTTGCAGCCTTTAAAGGTTAATGCAACTTGAGTACGAATTTCCTGCCAATTTTACCTAGTTTGTAGAAGCTATTCTTACTCAACTAATAGTCTATTTCAACACTCAGTCTAGATGTCTACAGTAGGCTAGTTACACAGCTCTCTAGTTTGGTGTTGCTGGTCCTTTCCTCAATCCACCATTTATGTCTAAATGATATCATAAAAATGGAGGAAAGGGTTGGTAAAGATAGACTAATAACCCCTTGTACAGTGGAACCTCTATAATCCAACACTCTGTGGGCAACAAAATTGTGTCAGATTACAGAGGTTGTCGGATTAGGGAGTGGCTCTTAGCATACATTAGTATGGTGATTGTACCTCATAAGATGGTCGGATTACAGAGAATGTCAGATTACAGAAAATGTTGGATTATATGTAGGGGTGTTGGATCAGTGGGAGGAGCAAAATGTATTGGAGCTATAGGGAGGAAATATTTTAGGACCTTGTCTTGTCTTGTAAAGAATTGAACTACAGTGGAGCCCTCCTATGACAGTTTAGGCGAAATTTGTCTTAAGACGAAACACATTTGAAGTCCAAGGGTAGAAATCAGTATGAATTTAAGTTCAGTTAAGAGGAAATTCTCTTAAGATGAACATTTAACGTTAGTCCCTTGAGATTCGTCTCAATAGGGTTCCACTGTATTAGACTGTTTCCCTATTTGGGAGAGTCTGTTATCAGAGGTTGAGCTGCACTACATTGTATCCCTGCTTTGGTAGGTCCGCTATCAGAGGTTCTGCTGTACTGCAAATAGTGCAGCAGAACAGAAAGGAAGGTCTACAGTAAACGATAAACGGTCAACTCACACACGTATCCACACAGTGCATGAAGTCAATGAGCTCTTCTGTGCAGGTCTCCGTTGTTTGGCTCTTGCTATTGACCCTTTCTGTGCACTCATCCATAATTTCCCTAAGCTTTGCACACTTTGGAACTTCTGAGCACTGTTCCGTGACCTCTTCCTTTGGGTCAACAAGGTCTTCTTCCTCCTCTTCTTCAGTTCCCTTTGAAGGAAAACAGATACAGTGAAGTCTCCAATAGTGGACACTGCGAAATAAGGACCCCCTCTATACAAAGGACACAGCTTGAGGTCCAAACATATTTTCTCCCTATATTTCTAATACATTTTGAATTTTCCAAAGCGGACATACTCCTTACAAAGGACAAAAGAGACTCCCCCAAAGTGTCCTTTATTCGGAGATTCCTCTGTATCATCACATTAGGGTGAGTATCAGTGATATGCCAGCTATTTCCATGTGCAGTGAAACTCTCTAATCCGAAACTCAGTGGTACCTGAAAAATATGTTGGATTAGGAGGTTGTCAGATTGCAGAGTAATCTTGCATACATAAATATGGTGACTGTACCTCACATAAGATGGTCGGATTAGAGAGAACGTTGGATTATAGAGTTGTCACTGCATCAACAAATGACAAACTAAGGTCAACAAAATCATTATGACCTTCAAAGGCATTGTACCCTTAGTGCGTATATTATACAGTTGTACAGTACATATGTACATGGTGTTCAGTGACCGCCTGAAATACAAACAAGCAGCTCTCCAGTTGACCACTTGTAACCATGGCCCTATTCACTGGAATGACATACAATGACTACCAGCTGTTGACGTTCACCACCACTTTCCAGTACACACAAAATCGAGATACATATGTACGTACTTTGACAACCAAACTATGTAACTTCCTAACTATAACAATTACGTATATGCAGGTAACATATATATAAGGCAAGTGATCAGGGTTTTAGTTCAACACAAGCCAATAACTTATAATCCAACATTTCGGCAGCAAACATGCTGTCTTCATCAGAAAGGTTTGCTGCTGAAATATTGGATTATAAAACTATTGACTTGTGTTGAACTAAAACCCCGATCAAGAATGAATTACCTAGCCATTCAGGCCCATTTCAGTTCATATAAGATAACTGCCAGTACTTTCAGGGAGCTAATCATTTCAGGAATTCCATATACATACATATGTACGTATGTACTTTTCAGTCATTTGACTGAAGGAGGAGATTAAAGGAAAGGGTATGGTTATAATCTGAGTCTACTTTAGTCCCTTTTACTCCAATTGATGAATTGCCTGAAAAGTATACAATAGTTTCTGGAACTGCTACCTTCCTGAAATCACCTGTTTTGATCTTAGTATACTTGCAGACATAACTTATTAATATACAGTCAAACTTGGTTACAAAGTCACTGTTTACAACATCAACCTCTTTACAACAACACACATGGCAGGAACGGATTCAATGGTCTCTGTACTAAATGTCCTGGATACAACAACAACTTGGTTATAACAGCACATTTTAGGGGCACCAAGAGTGTCGTTGTAAACAAGTTTGACTGTAATTAGAATGGTAGGTATCATACTCAAGGTCGGATAAGATTATCTATGGTTGGAAGATGTTCAGCAGTGTATGAATTGCCTATGTATGTACATTGGTACATTAACCCATACTGTTACTGATTGTCACTGATAAATCATGCTTCAAAAATATGGACAAATGCAAATGCACAAGTGTACGCACATACATGCACAAGTGCGTGCACGCGCGCGCGCGCGCACACACACACACACACACACACACCAGCCACTCCCTGCAAAGTCTTATACGGGAACAAAACAGAATACATCCACATGGCGGTAGTAAAATGTGCACAATGCTTATAAGTGAATTTTACAAAATAATATCACAGTAAATGTGCTAATTATTTCGCTTAGACCTTGGATACAGGAAGCTGAACTATTTCTGAATGAATAAGGAACCTGACAGGAAAAGTATGCGACACAAAGTCTCTTTCTACGGTTGAAGTCCGATATTCACACACTAAAAATACAAAAGTGTTCTGTGTGTGTCATAAAAACATACTTCTTCGCTTTCTTCTTCAACAATTTCGTCTACTACCTGCTCTTTTTCGGCCATTTTTTCAATGTGTGTTCAACAAAATGGCTGTCGGCCCGCAGTCTCGCGTAGCCAGACCGCAATTTCGCCTCCCTTATTCGGGACTAATTTTACTGATTTTCTACATCAATAAATGCAGAACTGATGATCTGCAGCATATCATATAATATTTATACACAATATATTCCACTAGAAGAATGTGAGTGAATTTAAAAGGACTTCTGTTGCAACGATATGGAACAAGTAATGCGTACAGTTTGGTATGCGGTTCGCAAGAAAGACAGCTGGATGTGATTACTTGTGTTGCTTAACTACAGTGGATCCTGTTAACACAAACTTGCTTAACGCAAAATTTTGGTTTACATGAAAGCAGAAAATGGTCCCTGAAATGCCCGCAGTATTCCTGATTATTTTGATAACATGAAATTCTGGTAACATGAACACTTTTCATCAGTCCTTTGAATTTTGTGTTAAGTGGGTTCCACTGTAATACTGATTTGATTTGATTTGATTGATCTTATTTAGACTGGGACACCCACTTAGCTCAAAGGCTACTTTTCAGGGGACCCAGTAATTGGTTACAAATACACAATCAACACACAAACAAACATGCATACTAATTAATTGTTAGTGTCAACTGGTAAATCATGCAATGTTCATCCATTTTGGTGGCTGTAGTGGGCCATCTTCACTCTTCTCTCTTGTTGGTGGCAGGGGGGTGCAGAGAAAGAAGGCCAAAGACACCATCAGTGGGATTGGACATCAATCCATCCCATAACACATGCTCTGTAGTCACATCAGTAGCCCACTAAGCCACCAGCACCCCACCCCCCCACCCCCCCTGATAATGTGTTATATAATGTAAAGACTAGCTTCTTGAGCAAATTTTCCACCTGTAGACGTGAACAGACTGCACGTAAAATATGTACTTGGGAACGTTTGTTTGGATAGCCAGGCTGGCTTCAATCTGAATAGATTTATGCTACTGTACAGAGGGATGACTACAATACATTTAGACACTCCCAGAGAGAAAAACCTCTCTGCAAAGAACAAATTAGCTGAATTTATGTCGTCCCCAAAGTGTCCTTTATTTGGAGGCTCCCCCGCAGCAGGATGTAGCATACTCTGTATGCAAACATACGTGTAAACTATTGTACAATGTCATATGGATGTGATAGCACAAGAATGAGCATTAAAGTGATCGTTAATTGAAATTGACACAAATCCAGATCTGATTACCTTATCTCTGCCGACTTCACTATCATTAAAATCCACTATAACTCTACATGATGCTGTTTCAGTCTCAGTTTGTTCAATTACACCAAGTCACAAAGTACCTCAAATACACTCCAACTGAGCTGATAAGTACCACCAAGGGCAAATATAAAAAGTACTATTATCTCAAGTATTTACTATTACTGTCATTTTCAGGAGTACGTACTAGCCTTTATTTAATAACCACGTCTCACTGCATTAGGATGTGTGCTAGACTTATTCGCTTGCATGGGCCTAATTCCTCGAACATCATTAACATCATTATTCTTTTCTGGGAATGTTTCATCTACAAGCAAAGTAGACTTTCAGCCAGGTTACGGAACAGAGGCTTCAAGGACATACACTAAGACTATATTATAGTCCAGTGTATGACGAGTGTGAGACGAGTTAGTAGCGTCTGGTAACGCGTGACTATCGCTTCCACGATTCCCGTAGCGCTTTGGACAAAAATGGCCGGCGGAGACAGTTTTTCGTTTGTGTTGGATGAACTGGGCCGCACGATATCAACCTATTGCGGAGGCACTCTTGACTATCTGTATGCCATCGGCGTTTTATATGGCGCAAAGAAAACTATTGACGCCGTGATATTCGGGCTAGATGCCGTGAGAGTTTACTTCCTTCGGTTTGGGAGTGTGCATAAGGCGGACTTCGTTGACCGATTCGGTGAATGGGCAGGTAAGTGCCAATACATTCAGATACTCCAATATTTAGCCTTAAACTGATAAGAGCGCTGTGTAGTGTCGTGGAGGTCAATTCATTTGAGTCTCACAGAACTGAACATGGCATATTATCACATAGATACTCTAACCTACGCAACCTTTACCTTACAGTGTAATGCGACATCTCAATAATCCAACATTCTCTGTATATAGACCTAATCAGACCATATTCTGAGGTACACTTGCATATTGAAGTGTAAGGTAAGGCAGGGGGTTTCCGGATGGCAAGGTGTTTCCAGACAACGGCTAATTTATGGTTCTATCTCTAGACAATGAACACAATTTTAGTCAACATAAGCATATGTAAGTCGTCTTACCTTTATGCTATCTGTTTGGATTTGAAACAGTCTCTGTTACCTAGAGTTAGAATCATAAATCAATGAGTGTCTGGAAACACCTTGCCATCCGGAACCCCCCTGCCTTACCTCACGAAGAGCCACTTGATAATCCGACATCCTCCATAATCTGGCACAATTTTTTCCTACCACAGAGTGTCAGATTATAGAGGCACCATTGTACGTATGTGACTCATGTATTTCTTGAGTGAGTGTTTTTGTAATGTGTTCATATATTCTTCAGTAATGTGTGCTTGTATTCTTCAGTTGCATGTTTGTATTCTACCATTGCATGCTTGTATTCTTCAATGGTGAGTTTGTATTCTTCATTTGTGTGTTAGTATTATTGTTTAGTGTTACGTATGTGGCTTAGTTTCCGTATTGCATACAGTCAACCCTCTCTATAACGAATCCCCCCTCCCCCCAGGACCACTGAAAAGGTTCACTATATCAGGGTGTTCACTCCATCAGGGTGTTCACTACATCAGGGTGATCACTACATCAGGGTGATCACTACATCAGGGTGTTCACTACATCAGGGTGTTCACTACATCGGGGTTCATTTACAATAGAGTAAATACGTGTACATTCTAAGGTCTATGTTTGTTATATCAGGGAGTTCATTGTATCCAGGGTTCGCTATAGTGAGGTTCGACTGTACTTGTATTGTTATTGGTGATTCGATTTGTATTGTGTTCTTG
>CAUJGJ010000185.1:3969274-3974274 GCA_963170055.1 Halisarca cf. caerulea | reverse complement strand
GAGTGTGTGTGGCTGGTGGTGTGTGTGTGTTGGTGGAGTGGGTGTGATTGCATGGTGGAGTGGGTGTGATTGGTGGAGTGGGTGTGATTGGTGGAGTGGGTGTGGTTGATGGAGTGGGTGTGGCTGGTAGTGTGTGTGTGTGTGTGTGTTGGTGGAGTGAGTGTGATAGGTGGAGTGGGTGTGGTTGATGTAGCCGGTGTGGTTGATGTAGCCGGTGTGGTTGGTGGTGTGTGTGTGTGTGTTTGTGGAGAGGGTGGTGTTAGTGTTGTGGGTGTGGATGGTACATACGTAAACACACAGCATATATACTAGCTGCTACATGCTCGTCATGTGGTTATGCATTTGCTGATCTTGTACTCTGGCATGCAGTGCCCAAGGGTGGACAAGAGCATGCGGTATTTGTGTTACTAGCTCTAGTACGAACATGTAGTAACTAGTACGTATGCTGTGTAAATTGACTGCCTGCATATGTAACATCACTGAGGTGGATTCCAAGGGAGTTATCCGTTAAACTACATACAGACAGTGAAACGTGATAGTACGCACCTTAAAGGGGACATAGAACACCAGGTACTTACTAAGCAAGTTCTACTGTACAGTTCTCCTAAGATTGGTTGACATACGAACACACAAATGACCAGAAACAGGTGTTTTCAGAGGCTATCTCGACCTCGCATTGTACCTGTTGGAATGGGTACATCTGCTAAACTTGGTTTTGATGACTCATCAAACGATATCTCAATTCACCTCTCACTTGCGCACTATCCATTACACATTAAAAGCTCATTATTGTGTTAGGTGGCTTCTATTAACATTCTTATCCCTTGTGTACATGCATGGCAAGCCTCTCCTCTCCCATCACACCATTGTCTCCTCCTTACTCATCTGCATGCACACCTAGTTGTGCCCTTTGTGCTACAGCTGGAAGCTGGTGCAGGGCACAAAGACACACACTAGGGGTCTCAGTGAATCACTTTTGAGGAGCAATTGGATGTTGTAGATCGTGTTTCAGTAGAATTTGATTGAACTGTACCTACAAACATGCAGCCTGGCTTGACGCTGAGCATTATCGATCCTCTGTGTGTGTGTGTGTGTGTGTGTGTGTGTGTGTGTGTGTGTGTGTGTGTGTGTGTGTGTGTGTGTCAGACATCGATGAGTAGTTGAATAGTCAGCCTTTAATCTATCTATTTCCCTTCTTTCCGCAGGTTGGCACTTTGCACACACAAAGATTTGCTCTTGGTGTGTCAATATTAACTTCTTTTGTTCTTTCTTATCTTGTGAGAGCATTGTTTTGAGATGGAATCTCTGTATGAGTGCACGCCACAAACTCATTACATGTATGTAAGCGCATGTTTTGACTTATGCCATTATTTTTGTCTGTATTACTGTATGTTATCATTTGCATATTATGTGTGAAATTATGTGTGTACAGAATAAAGTGTGTACATTGTGTGTGACTGTTTGTGCAGGAGGCTGCATGGTTGTCAGATGGCCACATCCAAATGTATTTGAATAGGGACACTTGTGCACATCACATCCTTTGGGATACACAGGGGAACATCCAATAGTAGACTCTCCCAAATAAGGACACAGTATAATGAACCTTGATCTATACAAAGGACATGACTTATGGTCCCAGTATAACTCCTACAATACATTTTGAGCCTCCCGAAGAGGAAAACCTCTCTACAAAGAACAAATTAGCTGAATTTACATATAGTATGTTGTCCCCAAAGTGTCCCTCATTCGGAGGACACACGCATCCTCATGCACACACACGCACACACACACACACTATTATGTGTGTGTGTGTATGTGTGTGTGTGTGTGTGTACCATGTACATACATGTACATATATATACATACATGTATAACATCATAGAGCATGGTGGTACTCCATATATATGTTATTGGTAGAAGGGTGATGCAATAGCAAAATGGCCATCCACACATGCAGTACACACGGCTCAACTGCAGTACACGCGGCTCAACTGCAGTACATACGGCTCAACTGCAGTACACGCGGCTCAACTGCAGTACATACGGCTCAACTGCAGTACACACGTACGGCTCAACTGCAGTACATACGGCTCAACTGCAGTACACACGTACGGCTCAACTGCAGTACATACGGCTCAACTGCAGTACACACGTACGGCTCAACTGCAGTACATACGGCTCAACTGCAGTACACACGTACGGCTCAACTGCAGTACATACGGCTCAACTGCAGTACACACGTACGGCTCAACTGCAGTACATACGGCTCAACTGCAGTATACAATTGCAATATGAAAAGTCACTTCTATATACTATGTATTGGAGCTCTGTATGTACATGCGTATTATATTCATTCTTAATTAATTTGTGGTCTATTGTGTATATATAGGCTATGTGTACATACTATTATTGTGTAGACGATCACTGTTAATTACCTTGTATATTCGTCATTGAGTAAATCATCATTGATCAATAATTTATTAATTGGCCTCACACGACATACACTTTAAGTTCCCATGCATATCTTAATCATTGTTATTACTGTAATCACACTATATAGTATTATATTTTCCCTCATCGCCTATGACAGTATATCCACCAATTTTTGGGTTTAGGGGCCATTTTGGCCTACAATACCTACTAATAATATATAATATAATATAATATATATTCATATAACAGATTTGCAATAGTGTTTACATTCCAATAACAGTGCGCAGCTGTGCATTGCTAAACATACACAGTCTTAAATTTCCAACTGTAAAAATATTATATATGTTTGACCTCATTGAAACTATATGTAGTGTGTTGTGTTGGTTGTGTGGGATATCTATGAGATAAATCTTGAAACGAACCATTGAACATGTATGCCGTTGTTGTTCAACAGTCTGCTAACTGCCAAGCGAAGAGTAAAGCATTGGGTTTCCCCTACTTCACATCACTCAAAAGTTAGTACATCATACCAGTGAGTGTGTCACAGGACTGTGTCACAGGACTGTGTCACAGGACTGTTAAAACAGCAAACAACTGTTGGTAAAATTAATCTGTAAATGCATAGACACAAGTTCGAGTACATACACACAAAGAAAGGACGACCATACAAAAAAGAATATGCATATTCTGTGTACATACATATGTGCACATTTGCAGTGTGACACATCTACACATGCAACCATAGATATGTTCAACATGCACAGAAATGTGTGGAAGATTGCAGTGTGTGTGTGGTAGAATGTCGGCTAGTCGGACTCCTTATTCTCCCCAGTGGGTTCGCTACCCTTTTCAAAGCATCGGTCACACACACGCACGTCCTCATCGTAGCCAAACTGAGGCAGAGGCATGCGACTTTTGGTGCAGTCATTGCAGAAGATGTACCCACAAGCCCTGGAAGAGATAGAGGTTGAACGGGTAAAAATACAGTATCACAAAAAGGAAGTGTGCGTTAAATGGGGAAACATACACTATCACACAGTGTGACATACATATGTATTGTGTGAATATGCTCTGCTCTGGTAGCAACCCTTTTAACAAGAAACCATGAAGGTGTTTGAGACTTTGTGTACAGTAACCAACTGGTTCGTTTGCACTGTGTACAGTGTGTGTGTGTGTGTGTGTGTGTGTGTGTGTGTGTGTGTGTGTGTGTGTGTGTGTGTGTGTGTGTGTGTGTGTGTGCATGTGCAGACAAGTTCAATGTGGACACATTTTGAACAGATACACAGACAAAAGCACAAGCATGTGATTGTATGTACACACACACACACACACACACACACACACACACACACACACACACACACACACACATACACACACACACACGTACACACACACATGACACAACACACACACACACACACATACAAACACACATATGTACACACACACACACACACACACACACACACACACACACACACACACACACACACACAAAGACACACACACACACAAAGACACACACACACACACATACACACCATATACATTCACACACACAGTACAAAAGGAACCAACTCACCTACAATGATGCTATTATTCAAAGCAAACAAAGCATGAAAAAGAAAAAAAAAGAATATTTCACAGTAATTCTGCTCAGCACATAGAGACATTCACACACATACATTATGTTTCTGCAACTGGAATATTCTGGATGTATACTGTGTGGATTCAAATTTTCATCAGATGAAACTTTTATGGTTTTTAAAGATTAGAAATCATTTGTTAAAAATTTTAAGCTTGCAAAATTTAGGTCAAGCTCTCGTGCACTGACCAAAATGACCATATCAAAAGATTCGGAATAGTTGAAAAACACTGCAGCACCCTCGCTCTTTATTCTAATGACTTTCATCCATAAACAGATGAAGTTTATATCAATTAAAATGTAAATGAAGGTAGGATTAAAGGGGATCCATGAAAATAAACGCAAAAATGTGAAAATTGCCAATCCTACAAAAATTTAAGCGTGCATGGTAGGAATAATTTTTCTTCATCCCTAGGGTATGTGTTCAATGGAGGCTTACTGTAGGCAGTTGGAGCATGGATACTATAAAACTGCAAATTTTACATATGTGATAATATCAGCAATTTGGTAAAATCAGCCTTGAACAATTGATTACAAAAACTTACTGTAGTAGTACATGTAAATCTCTACTATATATAGAATAGGATAGGATTTCTACTATATATAGAATAGGATAGGATACCAGATTTGCAAATGTTACTATATATAGTAACATGCATGAACTGGTAGCTTTCTGGTATCACACTACACCCTGCACCCATGTATGGGACTGAAAAGTGCAGTACAGTCCATACATCTATGGTTGATAGAACACTGCTAATGAGGTTAGACGAACACTTTCATCGTGAATCCTGTGGTGTGCAAGCACATGTACACACATATATACCACCTTACATACGTCTCCACAATACATACGTACATACACACACACATACACACACACACACATACACACACACACACACACACACACACACAA
>CAUJGJ010000185.1:3951774-3961774 GCA_963170055.1 Halisarca cf. caerulea | reverse complement strand
ACCATTAGTGCACAAGACAATGTACAGTATAGCGTGTAATTGCCACGGACTTTGTGAATATCTTGACATTCACAAAAAACTTCTTTACAAAATCTTTGTTCGATTGCTCATTCGCATTCTGTTATATCGTAATCCCACTGTGCCCATCCACCAAGCAGACAAAATTCTACTATCATAATGTTTGAAAGAACATAATATTATACCAGAATATTTGTGTAGGACAAGATATGAATGTCATTAAAATCATGAATATTGTTAAGGTGGTTAACATTTCCATAATTATTTACACCCACATTGAAACATTATAATATGACTATATAGATATATAATATTATTATAATATAAGAATATCATAATAATTATACAATATACGTTAAGAGCCTCCTGGGCTTATAAAGCAATGTAGAACCTCCCATACATCCTCAGTTCTCACATATAATCGCTTACATACACACATACATAGACGTCTGTTTAATACTATCTAGCGGTTTCGGATTTTCCTTGACCAATCCCGTGATGTGAGGTTTCCAAGGAACATCCGTTACTGCTCTGCCCAGTGCTACTGATGAAGGGTGGAATTCCCAGAAAAGGCCTTATAGCACATTGGCAAAACAGCGATGTTTCGTCTCAGATTTTCGTGGTTAGTACATTTCTATCTACCCTAGCTTTAGTTGGAGCTTTTTCAGAAGTTAAGAACAGAATTTTAGAATAGTCGCATCTTTACGTGTTGAAGTCCTCTCTTCCTACTGTGAGAATTTTTGCCATTTTTGATGGTGTTTTTGGGCCGCCGGAAGGCGGCCCTATATTGTTTTTACTTTCACCGGAAGTGTCCGGAACGTCCGTAACGATGTCAATATATATATATATATATATATATATATATATATATATATGTCAACAACATGGCGGACGCGAAGTCGGTACGTATTCTTTTGGCTATATTTCGGTGAAATTCATTCGTCTGCTCCTGCTTTTATCAGCGAAGAGTCTTTTCGACCAGAAGAGTTCTTCGAAGTATTATTTTAGTCAATAACGACGATTTCCAAGCGATTCGAGTTTCCAGGGCCGTATAGGCGGCCCACGAGTTTTTTAAACTCGAATCGCTTGTTTATAGTATGGTCAAAGCACAACTACACCCTTTTGCTGATAGACATATATATGTACGTATATGCACACTCACTAAAACACCACAATATTTATCTTTAACATGCGAAGACAATAGCCACACAGTCACACACAACATGGATATAAAAGCTTACTTGACTTCTTACGGAACTGAATGTCTGATGTTGCATCATCTATGCCAGAGGATGGGTTTGCAGATCGGAATTCCCGAGTGATTACCAAGAAGTCTTCGTCGTCTTTCAATTTTTCCATCTGAGCCACCTCATCGACTAGAATATGTCCAGTGAACGATGACCTTTTGTTCGGTTTAATGTCTTCGGCACACAATAGAGTTGCGCGATACTTACTAATCTCCTTCTTTCTCCACAAGATATTGCTATCTGCATTGGAGTCACAATTTTTCTCTCCGTTTACTTGGGAAGATTTTAACAAAGTTTGCTTTAGTGTGTTGTCAAGCTCAGAAGGAGTCTCAGAGTTAAGAAGTGGCTCTAATGGGACCTCTTCGTCCGGTTTCTCTCTCGTCACAGCTACTTGTCGTGATGACACTGCGTGTGTACCTCTGATGAAGACCAGTTTTATTCGACGAGCGTCGTGACAATTGAGAGTTACGGAAACAGCATCTGTGCTTTTGGAACCTTCACCAGAGAATCTCTGAATGATCTAGTGAAACGAATGAACAAGCTATGGAGTATGGTGTGAGAATGAATCATATGCTATGACCACATATCATTGCAAACGTTGCATGCACACACACAATAGATATACAGCTCAACACACCAATGAAGCGTATTCAGATGTCCTATTAAAAGGAATCAAATTTAAATTTTAAGTACGTGAAGTATACCCCCCTCCCCTCCCCCCTGAAGTATTATTACTCTTAGACTTAGACAAAAACCCGAACAGTTTTTGCTGCAAAACACACCAACGAAGCTACTACGAGTAAGCTTTCTCTGCGGCAACATCACTAGAAAGGGGTTACAGTGAAACAGTTGATACTGTAAACTCAATCTAACTATGTGCGATCATAGATAATACAAACGTACGATGTGACAGTCCAACGGGTTCGTCTGTTCAGAGACTATGTACATACTTCACAGTATGCACTGTACAGTAGGTATGTACATAGATCAGCACATTGTATGGAGGTAAATAGACACACACATACACACACTTACAGTACATTCACAATACTATACAGAGTAATATTATAGTGTATGTACATACCAAGAAAACAGCCAAGAAGCACAAGACACAGGACAGCTACAGTACGTAATGCAAATAAGAGTTCATGGTCATGACATTCAGGCCATAATAAGCAAATATAAGGTAGAGTATGACATTGTGTGAGACAGAACACACGGTACAACATCTGTGGTACCTTCTCATCTTGACCCTTTTCAACGGACTTGATAACACTCAATGGGATATAGGTAGTGAGGTCCTACGGAGACAGAAAAGGGTTAGCACATTTAGGAGACACCTTTCAAGACCACAACCACACAAAACTTCATTCAACATCTTAAGATGCACACTTCCTTGCACACAACACATGGCAAAGGGACACATGCTGTGAAAAAAGTTCATGACTGGATGTTTGTGACAGCACAGTACACAAGCACACACTACAGTGTTTGCCTCTTTGCTCACCACAGTTTGAGTATGTGAATGTTTGATGTATGTACGTAAGTAGTGCCAATGCAATAGCAAGATGGCTGACATCACGAAATATACATTTACAAATGACTTGCAAAGATTTCCCCCCTTAAAATCAGGCAATTCTCAAAATTAAGTGGTTGCAAATACTTTGGCATATCACCAAAATTAAAGAGTCTATCCACAGAGCTAGAAATATCAACCCATCTCATGGGAGGCCATGTTTTTCTGAGTCATCCCCACATATGAACCATAGTAGTGGTTCATGAGGTAGCAGAAACATCAAAAGGGCACCTTGCACGGGATAATAAAAATTCAGTTACAACTTTTGTCCATTGTGTAGAGAGGCTTTCCTCTTTAGGTTGTGCTTGCAAGTCAATTTGGAAAGTCACAAAAATGAAATCCCATGGAAAATTAGTGACCACACAGTAACTCCAATTACAAGCAACTACACACACACACACACACACACACACACACACACACACACACACACACACACACACACACACACATGCACACACACACACACACACACACACACACACACACACACACACACACACACACACACACACACACACCAATTACTGGAACACTGAGGCCCCAAATTCCCCCCTATTGCTTCAAAACATTCTAAATTTCCAAAAAGAGGAAAACCTCTCTACAAAGAACTCCCTACGTAGCTGAATTTATATTGTCCCAACATGTCCACATTGTGAGGTTCTACCGAGTTTGTGATAACAACACTGCTTCCTTTGATGTGTACCATGCACAGCTTACAGCCCAGTACAAGTACACGCACTGTACAAGGCAGTGTCGGGAAAATGTAGAAACTCATGACAGAAAGCCACACTACACTGGAGAAAGTATTCTTTAATCAAACTGTAATTTTCCTTTGTATGAACTTAATACAGTCAACTTGGTTGTAAGAGCCTGCGCTAGTACATACTCCTGGATAACAGTACATAAGTTACTCCTTGCTCTCTCCCTACCTCATGTACAGTACTGAAAACAACACTGATAGTGTGTATTTTTCATAATCAGTACTTTTTAGCTGGCCCTTGAGGGTACTTACTATCCAAGATCCGCTGTATGCACACAAACTGATGACTCCACACAGAGTAACAAGAACACAGGCGCATGCATACCTGAGTTTCCTCATATCGCAGCCAATTACCCTTTCCTGGTAGAGCAAAGATCAACAACCTGCAAGAAAAGAGTGGAGATAAGTCTTTTTACCTGCCATTTGTTTCTGTAAATTACATATATAAGCTGTTTGTGGTAGAAAATAGTATCACCTTAAGGGTATTAAACAAAACACACTTGAAAAGTGTGGCCTGAGTGTACGTATAGTCAAACCTCGTTAGTGAGTACACCTGGGGACCCTCCAAATTGCTACTCACTATCAATAGTACTTGCTAACCATAGCGATTAGTATTATGGGTTATAAGCTGGGGTATCAGATCCTTGTACTTCCTAACCAGGTATTACTCATTAACAGTGTTCTTACTAACGAGGTTCTACTGTAGATGTTCTGGTGGCTGTACACACTTCTTACTGTCCCTCCCTATATGTACCTCATGTACATAAATAGTAATTGTGTCGTGGTAAGTGGGTAGATCAAAGGAAAAAAGTGGTTTATAAAAGCTCTAAAAACCACTTTAGTACACTTGCAATCAAGTCATTAGGAGCTCCTGACAAACAATTAACTTCATTTCCCTCGCCCTCCCACCATTGTGCAATGTCACAGGCCAATGAATTGGACAAATCCATCAGTGCCCTCCCATCATTCCCATGACACAACTAAAAATACGCACAACTCTGATAACAAGAACAATCTTATCACAGCACAGCATCCATAACTCTCACAAGTACAGTGGAATCTCATTATAACCAATCCCAGGGGACACAGAAAATTCTTCTCTATATCAGAAATTCACTATAACCACGTCTGAGTCACATGAATTCATTCTGTCTGTAAGACAGAAATCCACTGTACAAGGCTGCATGCTTTATGGCGAATTTCCACTGTACAGATTCCATGTCTCATTCAAAGCACCCACTGCACCACGCAAGCTCGATCATATTACAGCAAATGGACAAAGGGTAGGCTGCCAACGAGGTGAGCATGAGTTCGATGAACTGCATGCAAGGTTACATGTGAAGTCAAACTCAGTTAGCAGGTAACAGTAGGATCTCATAATAATAAATTCTTGGGGGCACTGAAAACGCTTCATTATATCAGAAATTCACTATAATCAGTCAATTTTTACACAAGATATTAACTGGGTCATATGTATTCGTTCACTATATGCTGAGTTTTACTGTAAGTGTGTTCTTTATAACAATTTTCCAAAGCACCTGGGATAGTATGTGTGCTCCTACACTCATTGCTGTCTGCCCATGCCTTGTGCTCAGTAGGGAAAAACAACACTTATAGCCAAACTCGGTTGACAAGTACAGCGGAAACTCAATATAATGAACCCCAGGGGACACTGAAAATCCTTCATTAGATGAAAAACCGACTATAATGAGTTAAGCCACTATAACCAGCACTTATTGTAGTTGGCACTTGATGATGTCATACCTACTACCAACATTTGCTGCCCTTGGTCTCTACAAACTATTGTTTTGCTTAAATTCACTTCTCTGTTCACAAAACATGAAATTTTGCAAAAAAATCTAGTTGAACCTTGAGGCAACTCTGTTCTTGTAACTGGCAATTAGTGGTAAGGGGACTTGTCTAGACATGTATTCACAGCTATTGGACAGGGTAAGGCATTACATGGTGCAAAAAACCACACTGACCAGACACTGGGCTGTGTGCACATCCAGGAGGAAATACTGCACTGTGACAGACACAGAGAAAAGTGAAAAGTGACCGAAGTAAGAAATCCAATGGTCCCTCTTCACTGTAATATTGTTTTAAGGAATATGGTGCTGAATCCCAAACATGTACCATGACAATAATATATATAGTTCCGAGTAAAAGAATCTGAACATTCACAAAGATTACATGCAATCCATGCAATCCAATATAATGTAGTTACACTGTATACTGTCAAAACTCAAAACGCAGGCGTTTGCGCAAATAGACTGAAACAGCATGATTGCTTGAGATGTTTTTTTAGCTGTTTCCCAATTTCCTTCATGAAAGACTAAAGGTTATATGTATGTGTGTGTGTGTTTGTTGTGTGTGTATTGTGTGTGTGTGTGTGTGTGCGTGCGCGTGCGTGCGTGTGTGTGTGCGTGCGCGCGCGTGTGTGTGTGTATGTGTGAAAGCTTATATTCATATGTGTGTGCTTATGTGTGCCATACAGTAGCATGCTACAAACAGTCATAAACAAAGTACAAAAATCCACATGCTTGCATGCATGAGTACATGCACACACAGCACAGATGAATATACACACACACAAGCAAGATCACACACACACACACACACACACACACATACAGTGATGCACAGTATATACAAATGCATGCGCGCATGCATGCATGCACACACACATGCATGCATGCACGCACACACACACACATGCACGCATGTACGCATGCACACACACACAGTATGCTTGTACTAACCGATAGTTAGTGACATATACTTGAGCGATACACTTAGCTGAGCCCATCTGTACAATGACATCACTGATGCTAAATTCCACCTTCTCAGTCTTTCCGGGCATTTCCTCCAGAACTTTACCACACAGAATAGGCAAGTGAAAGCCCATAGTCTTGGTCAACTCATACACAACTGAGTTTAGCTCTATTGCCTATTGAGAACACATTAAATAAAAGATTCGTTTTGTGCAAATAACAATTGACAATTGTTACTTGAAAGCATGAAGAATGTTTAATGATACCCTCTAAAATGAACATGCAAGAGGCCAACTAAAATGTTTGGCCTAGAGAGATCATCGAATGAGAAAGGCTCTAAAGGTACAACTAGCCTAGGTACAACACATGTAATGAACACTGTGCTTCAAAACACAACTAGTTTATAGACATGGTTCCAGATTACAAACTGAAAGGGTTAGGAAAGAGGTTTCCCAGTATACCAGCTTTGCCAGCTCATACTGTAGCTACATTCAGGATTCTGGCCATGGAAAACTCCAATTGAGGTATCCAAATAAAAATTGAGACTGGCACGTGTGCGTGTACGCGCGTGCACACACACACATGCACGCACACACACACACACACATGGCATGTACACACACACACACACACACACACACACACACACACACACACACACACACACACACACACATGCATGTACATATTACTGTATGTACGTACATACATAAACACATAATTACACAGTGCCAAAGTACATATGATATGCATACGTATGTATACAGCATACATTCTAAAGACTACATAGACAGTGTTAGTTTGTAGAACATTTAGACTGTCAGTACATTGGGTACCACACTCAACACTCAACACGTGCAGTGTAAATATCTGGTACAATATACAATATTACAATATATTACAATACTGTAATACAATATACAATATTGTACATGGTACAATATAAAAGCAATACAGCACATTCTTACCCTTTCCTTCCGCATGTCAATAGGACCTCTTGGCAAACTGAAGTTCAAGGAAGTCTGCATTGACAGAAGAAGGTCAGAAGGTCATTTGTGCACAACAATTCAAACAGAAAGAAATTGAAGAGGCCAAGGTATTTTCCACACTACTGTACTTAAAGCCCCAATGTCCCAATACGGGCACTCTAAAAGTGCATGCGAATAGATGGAATGAATGCTGACATAGTTTACATGTACAACAACGTGCATGTCAGATTGTGTGCACATGAACACAGCCTAAACCAGCTCAGATGACACATAATATAATACAAGTGTGAATACACATGCAAATACATACAGTGAAACCTCTGTAATCCAACACCTCTACAATTCAACATTCTCTCTAATCTGATCATCTTATGAGGCACAGGCACCACAATACAGTATTATCAAAGTGTGCTAAAGTGGCCGGACACACGTACCAGACCTCACAGCACGTACCAGACCTCACAGCACGTACCTCTGCACAAGGACCCTCATTCACAGAAAACACCACCACTTGGTTCTGTGAATGGTTTCTATAAACAAGTTTCATTGTATACAATTTGTGTGCTAGTTAGGAAGTAGCGGTGAATAGTGGTATGAAAGGCTTTGTGGCGCACCGGCTGCTTGTATGAGAAACACCTGGTGCTGTTGCATACAAAATCAAAATAGAAACCAGCACAAATGCACAAAACACACAAGTGTGGATGCATGTTTCAGCAATACATTAATTGTACACAGCAGACGACCATCCTGCAGACAATGTTTGGTGAGGAAATTTGTAGGTCAACGTTGCAGACCCGATTGATGACACCTGTGGTTGATGCACTGGCAGTTTCAGTTTTCAGTTCTATTACAACAATTTCTCAAGTTTGTGTACATTGAGATGTCAACAGTCCCAACACACAAATTGCTGGACAGACCATGACTCATTGGCCATTGGTCATAGAGGCATTTGACATGAAGTTAATATATTAAGGCTACAAATGTTCTTGGGTACTAATTTTAGCATTTTTTGGCAGCCACTATTTAGCAGGTTTAATTTTTAAGCAATTTAATAGGATTTTTGTACCAAATCTGTTATTAGCGAATATAGAAATATTAATGCAGTTGTGTTACCTTTACCAAACTGAACGCCAGGTTTCAATGGCATAAAGCACCCAATCCTTTCCTAAATCACCATTTCTATAATCAGGGTTCTATCCAGTGAGTGAGGGAGGAGCTTCCACCCCCAAAAATTCCAACTGTAGTGCAAATTACTATAGAGAAGGCCCTGGTTGAGTGTCAAAATCAATCTTGAATGGTCTAAAACAGCCTCAGATACATACCACCTTATATAACCTAAAAACTCCAATTTTTCCCTGGGGGAGCATACCCTAGTTATACACTTCTACAATACAGTACCACATACTGCACATCACTGCATCTAGGATACCATCTACTGTATGTACTGTTCATATCTGTCCCCTTTCGCTCCTATAGTTTCAAGGGTTGTAATTGGCCCCATGATTATATTATCCTGAAAGAAACTCTGCTACGTACATGCCTCACATGGCAGGCAGGTACTGTAATACTCCCCCCCCCCCCAACACACCCAAAAAAGATCATTCTAGATAGAAACCTGATAATACATACGTATATACAGAACTATACTGTTGCAACACAATGTTGCTGAAACTGAAAACGGAGATCATCATAAAACCTGTAGATAGCAACGTACGTAGATAGAAGAATCTACCCTATTGGCATACAGCTTGAAGAAATCACTACTGCTAAATTAAAAATGATTAAAACAATTTTATGATGCAATCCAATATTTTTTTTTAAACTTTTCGATGTATTGATTACTGTAGACACGTATTTACTACCATTCTGAGCTGCCATTTCTTCCCAGGCACTGTACAGTACATCCATACAAATTGTGTAATACAAAATATTAGCAGATACATTTATTGGCGGGCGCAATTTAGCGGGTTAGTGAATTTGAGGCACTTCGCTAATTTTGTCAAAATAAGTACCCGCTATAACATTTGTAGCCTTAAGGTAACTAAATACCCCCCTTCCCTCACCTCCGCCATCCCCATCTTTCATAAATTTGCATTCAAGCAGTTCTATATTCATATAGCAATTTAGCTGCTCCAAGATGAGTTCCAGGTGTTGCTTGATCAATATCAATCCCAGGTGATCAACATTCCACCATTAATCCCATGTGATCAACATTCAACCATCAATCCCATGTGATCAACATTCAACCACCAAGCCAACAGATCATTTTGCAAGAGTTGACCTGTACACTTGGGCTTCTGTGTACAGTACATGGACTTACCATACTACATGTGTCAGAGACCAGACTCCCAGGAGATGCGGACATCTGCAAATCAGAGAAAGAGCAATAGGAACTAAAGATGGCTCCAGAATGGAGTGCATCTGTACCAGAACATACGCAATATTGCAAAGTTCCCTAGCTACAAAATAGTCCACTTTGCATATTAGGAAGTAAAAATATGAAATGGTGTGACATAGATGATATACGAATAGAAATTATCATTTCTCTACAAGATGTTTAGGTAGATAAATATGGAATTCACAGTATTCATGCAAAGAGTTGGAGGAAAGACTAATAAAAGCCGGACAAAACA
>CAUJGJ010000185.1:3941774-3949274 GCA_963170055.1 Halisarca cf. caerulea | reverse complement strand
CTTGTTTTCAGTTCAGTAGTTCTAGTGCGTGTTCTCCTTCATTTCTTTTGTTGCTGCTACTGGTCGGTCTCATGTAGCCAGACCCAAACCTCCTTGATCCAACGAGGTAACATATTATTAAAAAAGTTCAAGGAGCCAAGTTAACTCCAACCAAGAGAGTTTTGTTGAGGGTCTAGTTACAAGAGACTAGCTACTGGTAGCGGTGGTGGTGGGGATTCTAAGAAAAGGGAGCTAAAGGGCATCACCGCTTGGTGGAACTTGCCTCCCAATGGCCCTCAACTGCAGCTCACCCTTACACTGTAGAACGCCAACAGCCATCATGTCAAAGGGAGATATGTTGTTTTGGACTAGGAAGCAACACTGTTACACAATTACCGATATGCTCCGAGTACAGTTTCATACATGCATGCTAACACGTGTTACTTTATAATACACAAGTGCTCATAAAGCAGATTTAAGCAGGTTTAGCACCCAAGGGTATGTTTTTGCATACCTGAGCCTGGAACCATACACAAGAGAAAAATTCACACAAAGTAGGAGATTTGTGATATAGCAACACTTTGATTGACAGTGGTGGAGGCAGTGTTGAATTAGTCTGACATAGCTAACTGTCTACTCCATGTTATATAAAGTAATCTCTATTGGTCAGAACAAGTAAATAAAATGGAGGATAGGGTCTGGCTACACAAGACTACCGATGTAGGTATACTATCTGAGCTGCAGCAGGTTTGTAAATTGATACAAAACTGTTAAATTGGCTGCTGTCTGGCCACTACAGAACACACACTTGCTACTGCTGGTCTCTCCACTCTCAACAACACCTTAATTCAGTGGATTTCTACAATTAGACACGGTGGGCAGCATAAAGTTGTCAGACTTCAGAGGCCGTCAGATTATCAAGTGACTCTTAGCATACGTACTAAAGTATAGTGACTATACGTTAAAACATGGTAAGGATGGAGAATGTCAGACTACAGTGGTATTGGATCACAGAGGTTCCACAGCATTGCAGTGAAAACTGTACAATCTACTCTGTCTGCCTCCGTTTGAAATGTGCAGGGCCTGTGAAAGCGTCACAGGGATGCAGCGCTCTGTGCTGTGTTCCACTGTACAGATATTGAGGACACATCTTACAGCTGCCGAGCTGGTGGCCTGAACCCCAATGGGGATCTACCACCAGTCAACGACCTGTGAGAACCACTTTCCCCATATCTGAAACCTGTACATTATAAAGATCACTCTTGAAACCCTAGGGCTACAGAGCAACCCAATGGCCACCGTAGTCAGGTGGCTGCTTTACAGACATAAAAGAGCAGTATAGGTATTTTTGGTCGGAAAGATAGAGCTGTTATAGACAACTGGCTGCCTTTAGTGTGACTAAAATAGACAGGCACCTGTAAAATAGACAGGGTCCACTGTATAGCAATCGCACTGATGAACATGCAAACCTGGCGATGAAGAGAAGATCCTTTGGCTGATAAGGATGGACACCGTTCCCATTTACACACCAGACCTTACACTGAGAAGGGTTGGATCTAGTGACTTGTGTATATGCATACAACTTCTCAGCCTGGGGTCTGGTGCGCGAGACTAAGCAAGGCCATTCATCTCAAAATCCGGGATTCTAATCATTATGAAGCCCACTCCTGCACACATGGTGACCTCTAAAAGAGGGGGACCTGTCTGGGGGCTATAGGAGCCCATTTGAATTGGCTAACCACTTCCTGTGTATGGGGTTACATTATCAAACTGATATGTAAATGATCCATCAACTGAGTCCGAACCACCAGTCCTGCTCAGTCTAGTACTGCAGTTGCAGCTGACAAAAATGAATACTCTCAGCAGACACTATACGACCTGGTATATATAGAGTGTCTATGCTCACAGACACCAGTATAGATTACAGGCCCAGTGACGTACCTGGGTGGTTAGGGGACCTGGGTTGCGCCTATGGCAACGCACACACTCTACAAAGTACGCCGCCTCGATGCCTCGATCAAGTTTACACATGTATGTCGGTTGGATCATACTCATGAGGAATCGTGCAACATTGAAGCACACGTGATGACCTTCATGACCGAGCATGTACACAACGTACGCGATCTTCGCTGTATACGCGAAATCAGATCCAATTTCCCTAATCCCCTCAATATTGAAAAACAAAAAAATCTCAAAGCAAACATGAACATAAAATAACATAACTCTACAATTCTACGAAATGTATCCATTAGAAAGTGCTCGTAGTTTCGTTAGAAAATAAACATGAACGGTATGGTTCCCCTAAATAACACATACGCACCTTTTACATAAAGTACAGGTCTTTTAGGGAGTTGAGTTTCCGAGAACATCTCTCTATGCCTTCGAATTGCTCGCCCAAAGTCCAATGCTATTACAGCTCCTGGGCAAGCAGCCTACCTGCATGGGCGTTAATTAAGCAGGCAATTTAAACGCCCAGTGCGTTATAATACTTCGGCCCAGGCATGTAAATTTAGTGTGGTTGTGCGCTCTCACGCATTACTTGGAGCAGTTGTCCTCCCACTCGTATTGTAGTAAACGATTTTCTGGAATACTCTTGTAATAGTGAATTCATTCTTGATCTTGTGAAATCGGGATGGCCTCAATCATTGCCGCCCTCAAGAAGCGATTGGGCAAAGAAGGCACGTCGGGAACCGAAGACGCACTATTGCTGGATGAAGAGAAGCTTGAACAAGAGCTACTCAGAGGTGAGCTTGGAGAGTAGATACACGTAGCGGGTTTCTTTGAGTATGGCTAGCACAGCGACCTGAGCTTGAGCGCGAGGCGTTGCCATACAACAGGTGGTGTTCTTATCGTTCGTCAAGGCCCTGGCGAAAAGGCGTCTTTGCGCAGTCATACCCAAGTCTTTTCTGTACGAGCTTGTCGCGTGGATCGTGTACCTTGAATTCAGGTTTGCGTTCAATAAGGCCCATAACTTGGTGTGAATTTAGATTCTCCTCCAAATTCTCCGATGCGTGAACGGGTGGGTTGTTTACGATCGTGTTTACACTTATCTGCATACTTCTGAAGAGTTGTTAATGCTCGAATGCTGTGCTACCAGTTCACCTAGCGCGTGGCAGAGTGTGTAAGACGTACATTCGTGTGTCTTTGAATATGCACAAACCGCTGTAATCATCATTGATAGTCTTACATTGTGTGTATAGAGTAACCGCAGTTTGATGTGTGTGTTTGTTCAGAATCTGTCTTTATCGGTACGTGTGTGTGTGTGTGTGTGTGTGTGTGTGTGTGTGTGTGTGTGTGTGTGTGTGTGTGTGATGAGTAGTGTTTATGGGGACTTTGCATCAGTGAAGATCAGATTCTGCAGTCAAAGATGTCGGGCAGTTTTCTAAGGAATGTATGAACAATGGGCCACCTGTCTGTAGAGACCACTGTAGTCTACACATGGGCCACCTGTCTGCAGAGACCACTGTAGTCTGCACATGGGCCACCTATCTGTAGAAACCACTGTAGTCTGCACATGGGCCACCTGTCTGTAGAGACCACTGTAGTCTGCACATGGGCCACCTGTCTGCAGAGACCACTGTAGTCTGCACATGGGCCACCTGTCTGCAGAGACCACTGTAGTCTGCACATGGGCCACCTGTCTGTAGAGACCACTGTAGTCTGCACATGGGCCACCTGTCTGCAGAGACCACTGTAGTCTACACATGGGCCACCTGTCTGTAGAGACCACTTTAGTCTACACATGGGCCACCTGTCTGTAGAGACCACTGTAGTCTGCACATGGGCCACCTGTCTGTAGAGACCACTTTAGTCTACACATGGGCCACCTGTCTGTAGAGACCACTGTAGTCTACACATGGGCCACCTGTCTGTAGAGACCACTGTAGTCTACACATGGGCCACCTGTCTGTAGAGACCACTGTAGTCTGCACATGGGCCACCTGTCTGTAGAGACCACTATAGTCTGCACATGGGCGACCTCTCTGATTTCAAACTGGTGTGTTGTGTGGATGCATGCATAAGAATTCTAGTCATTAGCCAGAAATACGTATGTAGTATCAAATGACTTGGTATTGCTTGCAGCTATTGGATCTGTAGGGATGTTTGGGTTGTAGTTGAAGGGGTGGTTATATTTTTACTTACGTAGGTTTGGATTTTGTGTGGACTGTAGTTTGGCATGGTTAGCCTTCAAGACATACATGGTCTAATTGGGTGGGGATTTAAAGTTTAACTTGGGGCCAGTTTTGCACCTGTGCTCATGTTTGTGTTTTCGTCAGCTTTTGCTGTTGTTAATTTCCAAGTTGTGCTCAGTAGCCATTGAAGGTCTATGCAAAGGTACGCAAGTTTACAGTAGACCTTCGTAAGTATTACTGTACAGCACCTCAATAAGAAAGAGCATTACAGATCCTTGGTCTGTTGCTGTAAGTTCTCAGATGTTCGGACTCAACCATCCAAACAGTATTGATAATGGAATGCTATTGATGTATACGTAACGGTGTGTGTGTGTGTGTGTGTGTGTGTGTGCATGCATGTACGTGTGTACGTATGTGCATGTGTTTCTTGCATGTGTGTCTAGTGTCTTACCAGCACACACCTTTATGGTAGACCAAAAGCTCCAGTGATTCCAAAGGTCTGTTTACCTCTTCCTGACGTACTAACACAGGCATGTACGTGGCTTGGAGGTCTAACATGTGTCTGGTTACATATGTTCACACATAGGTAGGCTCTTTACATGCTTCAAAATGAGACGAGACTAACTCGATTTACCTTCCAATCTTACAACACATTCCCTGACATTGTGAGTTGTGGCTATCATCTTATTTCATTTGTATTAGGTAGTTTAAAATATTCACTGTATACTGATTCAATTACAGGTGATTTCAAGCTCTTTGGTCTGGAATGAGAGCTGTGAATTTGATGACATTGTCTGAATATGTGCATACGTAAATTCGTCAATTCTAACACTTTTTTTCATATACAGTCAGATCTCACTTATCCGCACACATCAGTTCTAGACAAAATTGTGGATAGAGTGAGGGAGCAGTCTTATCGTGTACAGTATAGAATTATTGCAGCTTTGTTCCGAGAAAAACTACTGCACAAAATGAGGGAACTGGATATCCGAGGTGCAGATAAGTGAGGTCTCACTGAACGTAAATTACCTTACATTTCTAGCATGATGTAATTAATTGAATAGCACAATTAACTGTGAAAAATGCTTCATTTGAAGCCTTGCAATCCCGTGTGAACCAGTTAGCTAGATTACGTCATTGTGTGCATTGGGACAGTCAGCGATTAACCCCACCCATCGGATTAAAGTTTGTTACAGTCCCTACTACTGTGTACTGTGTACAGATGAACATTTCAATCGAAATTGTAGACTAGGCGAATGTACAGGTGCCATAACTGATAAGGAAACTGTTTCAAGTGCACTTCTACTGAAAATGCACAGGCACTTACTGTGTACGTATGTATGTATGTATCTACGTACGTGTATTTTTTTATAAGAGTGCAATGTACATATGTATGTTAGTTTGTGTATGCATGTATAGGTGTGTGCGTATGTACGTACGTGTACTTACTTGCTGTAAGGTTTGTGTAAATGGGTTATGCGAAGGTAGGTACATATGGTGTGAAGGTGTACTTAGTTTTGTGAGTTGGCACTCTCACAAGTACGTATACATGCATATGTATGTTGTACATACGTATTTACATACCACATATGTATGTACGTATGTATGTACGTGTGTATGTACGTGTGAAAAATGTGTGGTGTACGTATGTGCATATGTGTGTACCATAATATACGTATGTACATACATACTATAAGTTGTTGACAAATGTAGTGTTTTCTGTATATTATTAATTGTACGTTCGCATGCTCATGCATATGCGTAGTTGTGAGTCAAGGGTGAATGTGTGTGTATATGTACGTACATATGTACATATAAGGCAAAGGATGGGTGCATATGTACCATTGAAAGCCTTTTGCATGGACTTGTGTTAACCTACGTACGTCCTTTTATCAATTTTCAATTATTTATACATCATTGCGCATAGGTAGGTACATACGTACGTATGTACATATGTATTTATGTGCAGTTTGTGTGACTAGGGCAGGTGTGTGGATGTACACATTTATCTAGGTGTGTGAAACATCATTTGTAGTAGAAACTAGAGGAATCAGCATTCGTATGTATGTTAGGGTTTAATTTATGGAATATGTGTACATAAAATTGTGTTTCTTTAGATTTGGATGAAATGCATACAGTGATTCAGCAATTGTGTGTTTGTCTGTCTGTCCCCCAGACAGTCCTACTTTACAGTGTCAAATTGATTGTGCCTGTTATGTATGTACTTGTTTGGTAGTGTTTGTCACAATATGCGATTGACAGAGACATGCGATTACGTAGGACTCACTGTACTGTAGTATGCAGTCTGGTTCGTTGTACAACAGGAATATTCCAAGTTGACATCGATAGCAAGCAACGTTATAGTTAGTGGTCAATAAGCATGAGCTGTGTGTACAGTAAATGTAAGCAACTCGACGGTCTCGGGAGAATTTGCTGCTAACTCTACATACAGTGTTCTTACTGGGTGCCTAGGATAGTAGCCACTGGCTAAAGGCTTCCCCAGTCAAAATAAGCTAACCTAACCTAACCTAGACCGTCATAGTCCATTAGTATTTTCAGTGTGGGTTCTAAACACAATCCCTTTGTAGTAATATTTACATATGTGCGCACATGCATGTTATGTATTGTATATTATGTTGTACATATTCATGTGTACACAAATTTGTGAGTGTTGCTTCCCAGATGGAGTGGTGCAATGCATCATGTACACACACACACACACACACACACACACACACACACACACACACACACACACATACACACACACACACACAAGCACACACACACACACGTACACACCCACCCACACACACGTACACACACACACACACTCACACACACACACACGCATACACACACACACACACACACACACACACACACACACACACACACACGCATACACACACACACACACACACACACACACACACACACACACACACACACACACACACACACACACACGCAAACACACCAGTGATTGTTAGTGTTCTTATTGAATATATTGTGTCCATGCATGAGTGTTCATGCATCCATGCTCCCTATATAATAATATACGTACACTTGCTCCATCCATGGTTGCTCAGTTAAGCAGCTTCTCTGAACACGTGGTCATTCAGGATACCTTATTATGCACCACTTCTGACTTAATGAGTGGTTGGTTTTGTTTGTTTTGTTCATTAAAGCCATACTTTTGCTACAAGTCCATAAACCATCCATCTGCTTACATTGCGCCTTTCTGTGGAGACAACTTGCTGATGTGTGTGTGGTTAAGTTCCTTTGCCTTTTATCAAAGGGGCTAATGGTCTTCTGGCCAACCTGTGGTTTCCATTACCCTTTGCTCAAGTGCTTTCTATTTACAAATGCTTTCAGCTTGCTGCCC
>CAUJGJ010000185.1:3929274-3931774 GCA_963170055.1 Halisarca cf. caerulea | reverse complement strand
GGTGTATGTGTGTATGTGCTTGTGCATGCATGTGTGTGTGTGTGTGTGTGTGTGTGTGTGTGTGTGTGTGTGTGTGTGTGTGTGTGTGTGTGTGGTGTATGTGTGTGGTGTGTGGTGTGTGGTGTGTGGTGTATGTGTGTGTGTGTGTGTGTGTGTGTGTGTGTGTGTGTGTGTGTGTGTGTGTGTGTGTGTGTGTGTGTGTGCTTGTGCATGCATGTGTGTGTGTGTGTGTGTGTGTGTGTATGTGCTTGTGCATGCATGTGTGCATGTGTGTGTGTGTGTGTGTGGTGTGTGGGTTCTTGCATACATGTTTGCATGCTTGCTTGCATGTGTGCTAGTGTGTGTATGGGTACATGCTTGTCTCCACATGACCATTACTCCTTATTATGTATGTTTGTACATTACATGAAAATCAGAAGCATTTCTTGTTCTCTGTCTCATCACAGGGTCATTGGAAGATGCTTATCAGCAACAGGTGAGCTGCCAGTGCAGATTATTTTTCAGACTTGGTCTTAAAACAGGTCAGATGAATACTCTACTTTGTCGGACATGGACTGACATGTAATTTTGGCATACTTTAAGTCCAAGAGGTCATAACACGTAGTATCATGTGAATACAATCATTTGTTCACTGGAATGGTGTGTACTCAACTCAGATAATGAAAACAAAACAAGTTTTATATGCTTACAATCAGAGTCCAACTTTGTGAGAAGTAAGACATTCATCAATGCTCTTTAAAAACCTTAAAGAGTCTGCAGTTCTGATATTGGTATAATCAGTAGTTCTGTAGTAGGACTGCTTTTATTGTGACACAAAAGAACGATACTATTGATAGTACAAAATGGCCGCTTTTATTGTAGCCTAATCGCCATCAGCATTATGTTGCAAGAACCAAAGAGCTCAAATGTAGAAGTGCTCACTTGATATATTAACTGCAAATCATAGCTTTTAGGATATAGAAAGGACTCAAGATTCTTGTAAGTTCCAAATCAAAGGACAGAAATCTCAACTGGTCACTGTGTCAGGCTTAATAATTTTTGTGTGACCATTTTACGACTGTGTGGCATTTGATCCATGGCCAACTGTTATAATCCCCACTGAGCTGCTGTCCGCAATTCTGCATGAGGTCATGTTGACTTTAACCTTATTATCACCCATGTATTTGGCAACAATCTTCTGCTCCTGTTGAGAATAATGGTGCTGCATTCCTATCAGCCATTTTAAAACATGCCTGGCTTGTTAAAGTGCTTGCTGTGTACACCAAATTGCCCTGAACTGTGAGGACTGAATCAATGTGGTTCAACCTCCTACTTACATACGGTACAAGAAATACCAAAGCCAACATTTTACTGCTAATTTATTGTTTAATTGTTGTCGTAAGATTGCCGTAAGTGCTAGAATTTATGTTGTAGTTGTATTTGTAAAGTTTTAACAAGAATTGTGGTTGTACAATATTATGTGACGCTGTATTGGAATGGTGGACTCGTAGAATTATCCTCGATGTGTAGCCATGAGCATTTTTGTGGAAGAGTGGTGCATCATTTTCCTCCTTTGGCTTGCTTTCCTGGAACAAATTCAACAACGCTGATGAAATCCTCTTCGGGCCAGCGTGGCATTCTCACGGCTGTCTCACACCACTCTTATACACTCGCACCATGAGCTTATGATAAACGATATGGGAGAACTCCATTCCCTTCAAAGATGACATCTTAATTTGAATGATTAAATTTCCAGAAATTATACTTCATGCCGATTTTGTTTCTATGGACTTCCACTCACATGTGCATACCATTTCATTTGCCCATAAATCTTCCATATAGGAAAACAAAATCATGCATGTAAAACGTTCCATAAGATTAGCATATGTAATAGCATGCTACGACCGCCAAACAGTCTATTCATTTAATTGCAGAATGAAGAGATATTCATTAGAGTCAGCCATATTTTATGGATTATTATCCCTAGAATATGATAAGTGTGTACCACACTTTTCAGAGTTGACACAAAACTCGCATTGCGTCAACTTCCCAACAATTATTTGCTGTTATTTGTAGTCTAGTGAAATTCGTGCCTTACTGCACAGCTTTTCTCGTCTTTGTTGTTTTTGTTCCAGTGAGAGGAACGAAAGGTTCTCTTCCTGGAAGTTGATTGTTCAAAGCTAAATCTGTGTTATAGTCACATATTGTATGTCGTGTATATGTTGTGAGTGGGAAGATATTTGCACCAAACATGTAAGACATTCTCGCACTTTCTGCATTTGCCGTTGGAAATTCCTTTGTTGTCACTAATAGAAAGGTGTAGCTACCTACGTTGGTGTCAGCCCACTTGACTTTGCTATAGCAGCACACACACATACACAGTACGCTACTCATGTAGCAGAATGTGCTTGGTATGCACGTAGGTGGCCAAAGAGGAAAAAATTGTTTCTTGTTGTCTGATGTGTGTACTCTATGTACGTATGTACTGTGTACTATTGGGGCTGGTTTGTGTGCTGTACAC
>CAUJGJ010000185.1:3921774-3924274 GCA_963170055.1 Halisarca cf. caerulea | reverse complement strand
TGTGCAATAACTTGTGTATGTACACCTTTTCCCAGTGTCAAATTCTATATTGAGTAGTTTTTACATGCACGGGAAGGGATGTTCTGAAGTTAATGTTCCCCTAAGTCAATTGCTGTCGTCTTCTGTTGACCCAATACAGGTCTGTTGCAACCTGTGATGTTCAGTCTCTATGGTAACCAGTATGAGGATCGGGAAGAGTGCCTGTTGCTGTCGATGTTTGAGGTGTGTACACAGACCGTCCGTGTTGTGTGTGTTGTATGCATGTACAGAGAAGCCTCTAAAAGGACACCTCTGAGATGCACTCATCTCCTTTAACAGGACACCGTTGATCTGCCCCATTTGGCAATCATTGCATTGACATGCGTGTACATTTGAATCCTCCGAAATAAGGACACCTCCATAAACAGGACAGCTTACTGTGGTCCCAGTGGTGTCCTTATTGGAGACATTTAACTGTACATACGTATGTACTTACATACATATGTATATACACGTGTATTATGTAGTCACAGGCTTTGAAGGTAAGTTTCAGCGAGTTCCTCCACCCGTGTGTTAATGCACATTTGTTACATACGTAGGTAAGTGTGCATTTGTTTTTTGCTTGTCTTTGGCCATATTCTACATAGATATTAAGAAATACTGTGGTCAAGAAATAATGAAGTTGAACGTTTTACTGCTAAAATTATATCAGTAATTGTCATTGTAAGATAGCCGTACTTGTTGAAGATCACACCCGTAGTAATCTTCATAAGATTTCATCAAGATTCATGGTTGTGTAATGTGATATGACATTACATAAAATAGAGGTGCAGGAAAGTATCCTCGATGTGTACATGTGAACAATTTTCTGGCAGAATGGATGCGAGATTCTCTTCCCTCAGCTTTTTCACCTTTGACAAGCTGAGTGCTTTCAGCAATACTTACAAAATTCTCTTCAGTCCAGCATGGCATTCTCATGGCTGTCTCACACTCATCTCATTGCACTTGCATTACAAGCTGTCGACAAATGCTATGGGAGAACTCCATTTCTTTCAAAGATGATACCTCAATCTAAACGCTTAAATTTCTAAAGAAATTATACACTGCATGCCATTTGGTTCCTATAGATTTCCACTCAGCTTGTCCGTACCATTTAATTTGCCTGTAAATTGGCCATAAGGAAACAAAATTAGGTGTGAAAACTGCTCTGTAAGATTGACGTGTGTAGGAATATAATATGACCATTTTGCAGGGCCGCATTTAGCCCCCCCCCCCCTTGGAGATCTGTTGCCCCCCTTGCAGATCTGCTACCTCCCTAAACTTGTATCTCAACATATACACTAAGGGTTCCTGAAAGGTAGAATTTATTGGAAAATGGATGAAAAACAAGCTTTTATGGTATAATTTTGAAATGTTTTCTCAAAACCACTGTCACCTTAACCCCCTTGAATTATACATACATAGCATTGTTACCTACTGTAAAATACCCTCACCCCAACCCCAGACTCTGTACACCTATACACTCCCGTATTGCGTTGCCCTGTATGCAGCCCTGCGTTTTACGTCAAGTTTATTTTTTGTACCGTACATGCATACTGTATGTATGGTGTATGTATGAAGGTTGAATGGCCCTTAGCTTAGTGCAGTCAGCTTCTGTAGTTGTAACAAGTGTATACGTGTGTTACTGGGACCAAACTGACCACCTGAATCCTCCTGAAACCAGCTGTATCAGGTTTACTTATTTTACCTGGGAAGCCTGTAGCCTGAGGCTACGTATAAAGGCACCCAGGAACATCTATACAAAAATAATTTAAAAGTAGTGAAAAGAAATAGGGAAGATCAAATGTTGGGAATGCTATTTAATAAATAATATTTTTGTAACAATCAATTTTATTTAATGCATAGTTAATTTTCAAATAGTTTCCAATAAAACGAAGAAAAAGTAGAAAAATGTTCACAATTCCGCTTGCTGCTTGGCAGTAATCTCCAAAGTGAAGCACCACTGAAACTAAAAGCCTTTTGAGCAAAAGACGTCCTAGAAGGTGGAAGGTTAATTAGACAGGAGGAAGTAGTTCATGTTTTGTAGTGTGCAGATGGGACAGTGAAGAGTTTAGAGAGATAGGGAGGAGATTGGGAAGATAGGCAGTAGCTACCTTAGGCCGACTCAGTCAACCTGATAACCAGTTGAGGCCGAGACCCACTAATGCTAGACAGGAAATCGCAGTATAATGATTAATTTAGTAATTTACCACAATTTGATGATTGATTTATTATCATTTTCATCAGTTTTAGGGTGGGAAAGGTACTTGTTAGTTTTGTTGTGATGTTTGCGTAGCTTGGTATCAAATAAGTGGAAGAGGAATCAATATTATTATACTTCTAAAATTTATAATTTTGACGATATCAATTTAAGTGTGGATCATCTGTCTGAGTACAAAGATCATGTGACGATACGAATAATAGGGTATCAGGGTCGGGTATCATTATTTAGGCTGGGTGGCCTTTAGCCATAGGCTATTCT
>CAUJGJ010000185.1:3876774-3916774 GCA_963170055.1 Halisarca cf. caerulea | reverse complement strand
TGATTAAATGTAACTGACCTTGTGATACACCTGTCGACCGCATGTACTGTTGCTGCACATGTGAACCTTGTACCACGTGTGGTGCGGGATCGCTATTGGCTGCTGTACAGTTTGTATCCTTTACCTGTTGCAGGAGAAGTTTCCAGAAGCATCTGCCGAGTACTGTCAGTCACTCATTGGAGGGTTCTTCATTCTGAGGCTCATCAATCCAGCTATAGTCACTCCTCAATGTATGTAGTGGGCCAAACACATACAGTAGAATTGTAGTGCTGAAGCTTTCACGCAGGCAAAGTTTTGCGAATGGCTGCTTTTAGAATGTTTTTATCTTAATAAATGAACCAGGTTATGCTATTTGTCTAGAGAATTCAGAGGAATTCTTGAAAACTTGTATATTTGTCTGATCATTTGCAAAATTTGCTTAAGTTTTAATGTGTGAAAGTTTCAAATGCTACTGTACTTGGGAGACAGTGAACATTCTTCACTGCATCCAAACTGTACTCACTGTAAGTGTGTTCTTTGTATGGGATTCATCTGTATGTGTAGGTGGGTCATTTGTTGCAGTGGGTGAGGGCCACTCATTGTGGTGGGGTGGGTTGGTCATTTTGCTGGAAGTGTGCTGCTCATTTTGGTGGACGTGGATTACTCATTTGGTAGACATGGGCTGCTTATTTTGGTGGACGTGGGTTGCTCATTTTGGTGGAACATAGGTTGCTCATTTTGGTGGACATGGGTTACTCATTTTGGTGGACATGGGTTGCTCATTTTGGTGGACGTGGATTACTCATTTGGTGGACATGGGCTGCTCATTTTGGTGGACATGGGTTACTCATTTTGGTGGACGTGGACTGCTCTTTGTGGTTTGTGTGGACTGCTCTTTGTGGTTTGTATGGACTGCTCTTTGTGGTTTGTGTGGACTGCTCTTTGTGGTTTATATGGACTGCTCTTTGTGGTGGGTGTGGTAAGTAGACATGAACGTATGTATCACTGTAATAGCATGGTGTTGTATGCTGCAGTGATTGTGTGCATTTCAGTTATATACAGTACTTTCTTGTTTGAATCACTTCAGTAATATTCTCCACCTTCGTTCCACCACAGTGTACCACCTTCATCCCAATCCTCCCAGCTCAAAAGTCAGAAGAAATTTAACTTTGGTAAGTGTTTTGGTCAAGTATTCACTTATGGATGGTGTACATGACGCAAATATGAGCAAATTTTCTTGTTCTAACACTTGCAATACCTCTTGAATGTAACTATTTCTGCACTGCCTCCTATGTTGCTGCTTGTGTGTGCTTGTGTGTGTGTGCTTGTGTGTGTGTGTGTGTGTGTGTGTGTGTGTGTGTGTGTGTGTGTGTGTGTATGTGTGTACATGCATGTGTTTTATTGTGTGGGAATGTGCATGTGTGTGTGTGTGTGTGTGTGTGTGTGTGTGTGTGTGTGTGTGTCTGTGTGTGTCTGTGTGTGTGTATGTGTGTGCATGTGTGTGCTTTTATGTGTGGGAGTGTGTGTGTGTGTGTGTGTGTGTGTGTGTGTGTGTGTGTGTGTGTGTGTGTGTGTACATGCATGTGTTTTATTGTGTGGGAGTGTACATGCGTGTGTGTGTGTGTGTGTGTGTGTGTGTGTCTGTGTGTGTGTATGTACATGCATGGGTGTGCTTTTATGTGTGGGAGTGCTTTTATGTGTTTGTACAGACATGTTCGAAATGTTATAAGATAAAACTTTCCAGGAATAGAGTTTCACAAATTGAGGATTTTTGGACAATTGTTATTCTATGAAAAAATTATTCCACAAATTGATTGGAACTTTTTATCATTCGTAAAATCAAGGATGTTTAATTAACCGCACTGTACTGTAGTATGTATCCACAGTTGCTGACTTCAAATTCTTGGAAAGAGTTATGTCTCTAAAGGATCATTCAAAGGGGGGACAATGCCAACACATTCCTGAGTCCTGAGTCTCATTTAACATTGTACTAAACACGCAAGTTTACATGTTCTTCTTGTACGACTGTAGCTTGCCAAGATGATCCAGAAGCTGGGGAATGTGGGTAACGTGCGGGAGTCCTACATGAAACCGTTGGAGGGCTTTGTCCTACGCTACAAAGACGAGTTCAAGGTGAGTCCCCTCTGCCCAGAGTTGTACGTACCTCTGAGTGTGTATGGTACAAGAAGATATGAAGTTAATGTTTGACTGTTAATTTACATCCATAATTGTTGGTGTAAGATGGCCGTACTTGCCGACAATTACACCTTTAGTAATCTTTGTAAGGTTTGAACAAGAATTAGGGTTATGCAATATTATATATTGTTTCATAAAATGGTGGACACATAGAAGTATCCTTAATATGTAGCTGTGAGTGTTTTCGTCAAAGAGTGGCACGACATTTTCCTCCCTCAACTTGCTTTTCTTTGAAAATCTTGAAAAGGATTTGACGATGCTAATGAAATCCTCTTCAGTCCAGCGTGGCATTCTCATGGCCGTCTCACACTCATCTCATTGCACTCGCACTACGAGCTGTCGACAAATGCTATGGGAGAACTCTATTCCTTTCAATGATGATGCTTCAATTTGAACGCTTATGTTTCTATAGAAATTACACTTCCTGCCAGTTTGGTTCCTACAGATTTCCACTCACATGTGCAGGGTTTTTTTTAGAGGGGGCAGGGGGGCACTTTGCTCTGAAAGTTGCTCTGCCCCCCCCCCCCCCCCCCCCCCTGAGATGGATCATGCCACCCTGCGTGTGAGCAGATGGGTACATGGCTAGCCCACCCTAAAGTGCAGAAAGCCTCAATATGCCCCCTGACATTTTTTTCTAGAAAAATCCCTGAGTGTGTGTTCCTTTTTATTTACCCGTAAATCTTCTGTAAAAAAATCAGGCACATGAAACACTGTAAGATTGGTGTACGTACGTAGATACATGCTAGGACTGTTTTACATCAACTTTATGTATGGATTACGTATATCCTGTCCAGGTGTGCTGCAGCAGAAATATAGTGCTGCTGATTTCACCCGCCACCCGTAGCCTCCACCTTTATGTCGCCTCTCTTGGTTTCTCCCTCAGCACTTCCTTCTTCTGTATCTAAAATCTTGCATTCTGCCTGTAACATTGTTGATATTGTCTGGTCTGGGTGTACTAAGGATGAAGCTCTTCGCTTGGAAACTCTACTAAACTTTGCTTGTCATACTGTCCTTCGTAAGTGTAGAGATTATTCTGCTTCTGCTGCTCATTCTGAACTTGGTCTTTCTACTCTCTCTGTCAGAAGAAATCTCCACTTGGCTCAAACTGTATTCAAATGCTTGTCTTCCGAGTTTCCTTCTTATCTTTCCCAACTTTTCTCCTCCACCTCCTCTCACTATAACACCCACTCCTCTTCCACCCACCAAATAAATCTTCCTCCCTCAAGAACTAGCTTTGGACGAAGGGTCTTCAGCTTCTCTAGTGCTTCATTGTGGCGGTCTCTTCCTAAGAAGATGAGAACTTGTGCAGACTTCGGGGTGTTCTCAGAACTTTGTAAAGACTACTTTTTACAATGACTTCTTCATTGTAATTATCTTTTGTATTCCATCCCTTACTCTACTTAATTAAATCTTCTTTGATTTATTTCTACTCCTGCATGTGAAAATTCTTGAATGTAAGTTCTGAACTTCATTTTTTTTAATTATATTTATTTATTTATTTATTTTAAAATTCTTTTGTACAAACACTTTCAATCTCTTTTGTATCAACGTTTATTTTCTACATGTACTTTTTTCCTTTTCTTTTTTGGGTGCCACTAATAGTAGCCCTTGGCTAATGGCTCCCCAGTTTAAATAAGAATACCTGAACCTGAACCTGAAGTGCTGATTGTCCAAGAGTGGAGGCTGAGGTCATCAGCACTGTATTTCTGCTGCTGCACACCTGGACAGGATATACTTACCTAACCAATTTGTATCTTGGCAACCATTCACTGTTGACTGTTGGTGGGTACAGCCTCATCAGAGCTGATCAATTCTCCAGAACACGAGGGACAAAACAGAAAACAAAAAAGGGCAATGACAAAATAGGGAATTATGACAAATAAGAGTCACGATTGAAAATCAGGTAGCAAAATGGTGAAATTCTCAATTTAGGATCTGTTCATAAGGTATCATTCATACAGAGACAAGTGGGAGATGGCAATCAATACTGTTCCTAAAACAGTTTTTTGAGTCTAGTCATGATTTTGTGTTTCACATACAAATTGTAAACATACTTCTGCTGACATTATTGTTGTTGTACCATGTCCAAGTCTGTATGATAGAAGAGTTTGTTCAGATTTGATCCAACCTGAATTGTCTTAAATTGAGATAATTGTCTTTGGAATTAATTTTCCATAATTGTCATAACATTAGCATTTTGCTAAGAACAACAGTCCAAAAAGTGACGACTGAAGCACAGATGGTTGTTTTTATACTTGGCATGTATAAAATCATGAGTAAAGTGAAGAAAGTGGTTGGTCTTTGTGATGCAGAATCACAGCTGGTTATGTACACAACCAGTCAGTAAGGGGGTGTTTTGTGGTTTTAAAGAAATGCTAATGTAAAAATATCACTTTAGTGATTTTTGTGTGGTCGTGTGTTGACTGTGTGAGCTCAGCCTAGATAATTCGTTTTATTCTCTTCTTTGTCTTCTCTAACACTACTAACCTGCACGTAGCCAAAATAGACAAGGCTGTCAAAACCCTAACAATTTGAAGTTAGATACCATTTGTAGGAACCCTTTAAAGTTGAATATATTACAACATTGTGAACAAAGTCACCTGACAATTGCATGACAAATGCACCAAGACGAGTGTTCTCAATAAGCAAATTTCTTTCGAAAAGGCAGAGATCTGAATACTGTCTGAAGACACCAAAACTTTGTGATATTGTTGACAAAGGATTAATCTAACTTTTCACCAGGTTGCCTCATGAAAGTTTGTTCCAGTTGTTTTGTGTGCCTGTGTTTGTAAATTTTGGTCTTCTGAAAACTATGAAACCTTCATATCTCAGGAGAGAAGTGGTAATTTAAAGGGTAATGCGGTGAAGAAATCGATATTGTTCTTGGGAATTCTCAGGAGTAGCCAGTCGTTTAGCATTCCTTAGCATAGCCTTTTTGGCCACAGTTTGTTTTTGTATACATTACTTAGACTACCATTATTTTGATTTTGGATGTGTTACAAGTGACAAAAAGTAGCCAAGCATTCATTTGAATGGTTTAAATGACAAACTGCATTTTTGCTTTGTTGATTTATCGAATGGAAAAGGACAAAATGGGTGTGTGATTATGAGTGACTTTTGTGGCCGCCACTTTGTTTTGTGTGCAAAATTCACATAGCCTACCTGTGAAAGACAGTTGAATTTCTTAGTATGACAACCATTTTCTCAATTTTGCCATGAATTTCATGAGACTTAATTTTTTGCAGATGGAATTTTTATCTGTGAAAGCTGTGAAACTTTCCACACATACAGTATGTATGCGGTGGAGCATAGATCATCCGAGGGTCATGCAATCAACCAAAATGTCAGTTATCCGAACAGCCTAAATGCTGCATAATTTGCTGAGTCAGCAAGAATGGCTACCAGCTAGAAGAATACAATGTCCTAAAAGTCTTAAAGAAAATTGACTATTCTTGAACAAATTTGTAGAAAGGCTTCTACTTCCTCTTTTAGAAGGTAAATTTGGATTGGTAAGACGTTAGATTCTCTAAACAAGAGGTATTAGCAATAGTTAGTAAGTTTCTTATAGAAACTATTTTGTGAAGAGTATAGAATTGACGATGGATATGGCAAGCTAAGATAACTATCTAAACTTAGTGTAGTTTTCCATACCTGTAGGCCTTCATGGGTAAAGTGCGGTACGGAATATTAAAAAGGTAACGGTAACCAAAAAATGGACAACAGTTATCTGCTAATGTTCTCCAAGAACAGCTAACCGCGATCCATTAACTGTTAACTGTTAACTGGAGACCTATAACTGGAAGAAATGGCAAGCTATACATTACGTAGGATTGCATTGACATGTGTCTATGGTTTTAGCATTCGATCGAAGAGAGAATTCTAAATGGTTTGTCCACCTACATCAAGCAAAGAATTATCCAACTTTACTCAGAAGAGACGACTTTGTTCTTGGCGGCGAATTGGCATCCAATTTTGTGATCACTGCCTTCCAAATGCATGACTTTGATTGAAATCTCCTCAGGCATTTTCTGCTCTTCTAATCTTTGGTAATCTTTCCCAAAACTCCTTCCCGTCATACCTTACAGACTTGTTGCCAAAATACTTTTTTTTCTTCACAGAAACTCTTTCCTTCAATATGGAAAAATTGTGTACATAACTACGTAGCTATCAAACTTGACGGATACTGCATTTAACTGTTAATGGCTACCAGTTAACAGTTGACTAAGTAATGATGCAAGTTCTAGATAACCGTATAATGGTAAAAGTTATTTTCATTACCTTTATTCAGTTTTGTACTGTCAGTATGTAGCTTTATATGCAAAATATGTGCTGTTTGATCTAGCGTACATTTTGATTTTGTGAACACACTATCCCTAAGTAGTTCAGATAATCAAAGTACTACTGTGTATGTGTATATGTTTTGTCTGCTACTAGTAGCAGGAAAACACATAGTGATATTTGGGGATTACATGCTTGTGAACGTTTCGCCAAGTACACAGGGTATTTATAATCGACTGTTGCTTGTTCGGATTGTGGGCAGTGCTTGTTTTCAACGTCATCAATCAGCGGCTGTTTTTTATGCGTTATTGAACATTTTTCAGATGACATTGGAAATTTCACATATCAACAGAATGGGAAGAGGGGCAACTTTTGTGACGTTGCACTTACGTATGTGTGAAACAGTAAGAAAATGGCTGTTTTTTCTGAGATCTAAGAAACATCGGCTTTGCCACAGGTCAAAATTCCTTCTGATCATCTCGATTTCTGTTTTCATCGGTCCGGCATATGTCAAAAATTTTGAGAATTACCTTAGGGAAGTGTTATAATCAGGTATTTCTTCACTGTATGTACATTTATCCCAAATTTATGCTGTTTAAAAGGCAGAAAAACAGGTTTTTTAATTTGCACATAACGTTTGTTGCATTAGTTATAACCTATTCCCTAGGCAACTTTTGAATGTTTGACTACTTTTTCTTTCTTTGATGCAAATTTCATGAAAATCCTTGACGGTTTTGACCTGTGGCAAAGGCAAAGTTCATCAAAAACAGCTATTTTTCAACACTGTTTTATTCCTTGGAGAAATGATTACCGTTATTGTTATAGCTTCATAGCAGCTGGCATCTGTTACTTTTATCTAGTATATAGACTAAGCTTGCACCCGTTTGTATTGGGAAGAAAATGTTGAGTATTTGAGGAACTTTGCAATGGCCATTTTGATGTTCATCCCACAGTTGGTTATAAATACCCTGTGTAGTTAGCAAGAGAGCCAAAGCATAAGGATCGTTTGCAAAGGTGTATAGTTTAGCATATCATTTTTTGAGCTAACGACACATAAATGTACACACTTTCGTAACATTGACGCTATATGCCCACATTCACATTGACGCTAAATACCAACACTCACATTGACGCTAAATGCCAACACTCACATTGACGCTAAATGCCAACACTCACATTGACGCTAAATGCCAACACTCACATTGACGCTAAATGCCAACACTCACATTGACGCTATATGCCCACATTCACATTGACGCTAAATGCCAACACTCACATTGACGCTAAATGCCAACACTCACATTGACGCTAAATGCCAACACTCACATTGACGCTAAATGCCCACATTCACATGTTGCATTAATTATTTGTATTCAGTTATATTGTGGTCAAAGGAGACACTAGATATTAATTGTGTATGTATGCATTCGCTCTGTGCAGACTTTCCTTAGTGACCTGAGCGATGTGGATGAGTTTCATGAAATTCTGCAGGTGAGATTGAATCTATGTGCAGCTGGATTTAGTTCCATTGTGTGTGTGTGTGTGTGTGTGTGTGTGTGTGTGTGTGTGTGTGTGTGTGTGTGTGTGTGTGTGTGGTATGGTGTGGGTGGGTTAATGAATGAGTGTACATATGTGTGGGAGTATCTGTAGGTGTGGGAGGGTGTGTGGGTGTATCTAATGTATATTAACCTCTTTATGTGGGTGTGAGAGTTTGCTAGTTAGTATTATTTTTCAAGCTGTTTGTCTGTTGATGAAGACTTTCAGAATTCATAATGGTAATCTGTTTCTGAGTATTCTTTGTTTAGTGAGGTTAGATCATTGATTAATTCTGTCTTGGCTATGCATTCAATGAGCTTCTGGTTGTGTACTTTTGAGCCTCCACTGTGAGGAAGCTGTTGTGTACACATTGCAAGTATGGTCACACACACACACACACACACACACACACACACATCTACACACACACACACACACACACACATCTACACACACATCTACACACACATCTACACACACACACACACATACACAAACACACACACACACACACACACACACACACACACGCACACACATACACACAAGATTTGTCCAAGAGTTGTTTCATCTAGTGGTTAACTGGAGATGGTGACAGTCAGCAGAAATTATCAAAAGTATTGCTTATGTTAGTATGTACGCCAATGTGTGTACACCTGTATGTACCTAGTATGGCGTCATCTGAGCAGTGATGTATACTGTAGCAATCATAATTAATAGACCTCCATATACGCATTTAACACCTGTGTACATGGATGTATATGCAACAATTGTCAAGTTCAAAGGTCAAATTGCATGTCATCTTTAGTTATCAAGTTCGAAGAAGAATGCCTGCACATTTGACAGCTTATTTTCATTGCAGAATCATGTTTTTAAACATGGAATGGAAGTCACTGGCCGTGATTGTAGATATTTTGAACAAAGAAGGCCTAAACAATCAAGGTTACAATTAGAAAGTGGATATATCATTGGAGTAGGTCAAGGATGGCTGCTCTGTAAATTTTCCATTAAATTTGGCCTTGGCGATATAGCTTCAGCTTTGGTATTTTCTTTGTTGACATTTGCGCATGAGTCTCCTTCACCAAAGTCAATCCAGTTCAACAAAAATCTCATTCTTGGACATCACTCCTCATTATTGGGACAAAATAAGATGGTTCAAGTCCTGATGCTTTACAAAATCTATGGTTTAGCAGTTCTTTGTGCTGAAAATGGGCACATTATTATCAAGTCGACGGTGTTAACGTGTTGCCGATTAGTGCGTGTATGGAATGTACTTGTGTGTGTGTGTGTGTGTGTGTGTGTGTGTGTGTGTGTGTGTGTGTGTGTGTGTACACATGTACACAGGTGTCACATGTGTATTGTGGTATCATTAATTATGATCGGTGCACCGTGCAGTAAGTCTGTATATGCGGGACTGCTGTATTCATCCCCGAGGATATTACTGGTCCATTCATGAGAGGAGTACACTTAAAGGTTTCATCACTCCCAGACAGCTCTCGCTTTGGGCATGTGTGAGTCTGCAACACTTTTGTATGCGACACTTCTATCCAGTCAACAGTTTGATGACACTACACTTCTGTCGGTGAAGACATGTGGTGATTCTCCTCTCAGTAGAGGTCAATTTGATCAAAGCGTCCCAATTGGAGATGCCTTTCTGTGTCTTTTGCTAATTCAGCACTGTGTGTATTCCTGCCCACGTCTTGGTTTACATGACTTCGTGACTTCATACACTCCATATAGAATGGTCAGTGGTGGGATCTGATAAAGAATCCACATCACGCCTGGGACATCCTATAGTTCGTACGTGTGTACACGCAACTCATATGTATATTCCACTACACTGAGCAGCCAGCAATGTTTGTGGCCTGTTTGAACCTCTGTTTTCCATGGGTTAGCGAGGGAGGATGGTAATTGATCATTATGTTTAATTCTATTATGTATTAAATCAGATAACAGCAACTACCACCCACTATAGTAGACACATTACTGCTGTGTGTATTGTATGTGAAGGTGTAATTGTGTGTTGTGTGTTTGTGTGTGTGTTTGTGTGTGTGTGTGTGTGTGTGTGTGTGTGTGTGTGTGTGTGTGTGTGTGTGTGTGTGTGTGTACTTGTATAAGTATGTGTTTTCTACAGGGAATTCTTGATTATCTGCTGCAATTTGTTTGGGAGATTTTAGTAAATTAGCAAATATTGTAGATTATCTGGATTAATTTCCCCCTCATTTTAACTTATTCATCCGTACATTGCTGGTGTATGAAAGGGGTTGGGGGTAGAGTGACAGCAGATTTTTGGACTTCACTGTATACATATGTATTGTGATATGCAATTGTCCGTAATTTGGGCTCCACACATTTCGTTCGTGTGTGCATGGCCCCATCTTGTGAGCCTTTGAGGTACACCTGTATTAATTGTGTTTGAATGTGTATGTTTATGTTATGACCCAATGTGTTGATGTGTATGGTCGTTTCAGAAATGAGTGTTTAGTCTGTAAGTGATGACTGCACAATGTATGTTTTGTCTGTATTAATTTGTTCAATGGTTGTAGTCTGTGTCTAGAAATGCATGTTGTCTCTGCACTTACTGTAAACACAGGCATGAAATGTGCAGCGGAAGTGAGTTTTCTTTTGCAGGAACTAGTAAATTTTTTCCACCTTTCCTGAAGAAAGGAAACTCACCTTGTTGTAGAGATGTGTGCATTTTGCCGTTTTTTTCCACGCTGAGTGGGTAGACTTCCACAGCAGTGCCTGTAGCTTCCGGTGTGAAGGTGCTACAGTAGACCCTGTTGCACACATACCCTTGGTATTGGGAGAAAGTATTCCAACGTGCAAAATGTTTCGTTTTCTAAAATATGTCATTTTTCAATGGTACAAGTTGGAAATTTGAACCTGCACTCCTTAATCCAGAGTATTCTGTAGAATGTTCTACAATAACGGGCAGCACTGTATTTTGGTACCTTGGGTGTAAGCCTTTCCAGCTGTGCTTTGCATGGGTGTTCTGGTACTGAGGTTTTGGGTTTTTAAGGAAAATTTTGCATAATTTTGTTTTGTTAGAGTGGCTACATTTGTATGGTGACTGTACTTCGTAGATGAATACTTGCACTGGTACTACATGTACTCATACATGCCTACACGATTAGCATTAATTTTACTGTACTCTGTCCACACTTTGTACAAGTTTTTGTAACATACGTAATGTTCCTTACAATATTCACTTGTAAAGCTTTTATAACTTGAATTTCATTGAAAAGGAAATTTATTTGTACACAACAAAGATCTTTCTTTTGTAATAAACTGCATTGTCTCGAGTACAAGATTCAACTGGTGACTACAAATTTCCTCGTCATGTGAATTCAAATTTTGGTGAGCCTGTCAAAGTACATGTATGTACTATGTATATTTGCTTCTCAAGCAAATGCTGTACTGCTAACTGAGCATATGCTGTTTGGCAAATGCAGTCGAACCTCCGAATGATGGATACATCTTGACAGCTCTATTTGGTGTTCGTGGAGAGGTTGTCGTCTTTGGGGAGTCGAAATGTATTAGAACTATAGGGAGGAGTTGTGTTGGAACCTTAGGGTGCGTCCTTTGTAGAGAGGTTTGTTATGCTGTGTCCTTGTTTGGGAGAGCCCACTATTGTAGGCTCTACTGTATACTGTTGTCCCTGTAGTAGGATGTGTACACAGCACGTGGCAGAAAGAAATGGAACTATAAATGCTATTGCAGATTTCCATTGATCTCTTTGGCCTCTATTGCCAAATTTTTACAACTGTTTTGTGTATCTATTGAATGATTTGTTGTGTGCAAACACTTTGGAGGTGTTGCGGGGAACGGTGTGGTTGGCAAGCAGCCTTTGTCTGTCTGTTATGTCAGCTGACACTTACGCACACACCAGCATACATACACCAACATACACACACACCAGCATACACACACCAACATACATGCACACCAACATACTGTACACACACACCAGCATACACACACCAACATACACACACCAACATACTGTACACACACCAGCATACACACACCAATATACATGCACACCAGCATACACACACACCAGCATACACACACCAATATACATGCACACCAGCATACACACACACCAGCATACACACACCAACATACAGTGTACATGCACACCAGCATACATGCACACCAACACACACGCACACCAATATACACACACACCAGCATACACGCACACCAGCATACACACACCAACATACACACACACACCAGCATACACACATGAACATACACACACACCAGCATACACACACACACACACACACCAACATACACACACAATAATATACATACACAAAAACATACACCAACATAATATTATACGCACCATCACACACCAACATATACACACACAAACATACATACACACACCACTGTGTTTTGGGAAAACAAACTCAATTACTTGCATCAGCTGGTCAACAACTTGCTTGATACCTTATCAAATAGCATTTGCTTGGCTTCTATGTGGGGTAAAATTGTGTATTGAGTGGGTGGTGGGTCAGGGAATAGGAGGTATGCCAGGTTAACCCAGTTTGGAGAGCCCCTACATGTGCCAGTCACCAGCCAGTGCAAGTGCGTGCTTCCTGCCTGCTTGAAACCTTTCACTGCGGAGATCAGGTACCCTCTAACACCATGCACCTGTACACGTACAAATATACACATAGTGTAATGCGAACAGATGTACACAGGTGTGCATATAGCACAGTGAGAACAGATGTACACAGATGTACGTATAGTGAAATGCGTACAGGTGTACACAGATGCACATATAGCACAGCGAGAACAGATGTACACAGTTGTGCATATAGTGAAATGTGTACAGATGTACACTTACATGTAGTGTGAGCGATATGTGTGTACTGTATGTCTGCATGTCCATATTATAACACAGAGGTTTACTATCATACCTCTCTACAAGGGACGCTCAAGGGATGAAGTTATGTTGGTCTCTGCAGACAGGTTTTCCTTGTACAGAGGTGGGTTAGTATCACTGAGGTCAACCACAGCTTTGCGGCAATCATTGTAACCTATATGGTCCTTCAATAGCGGTGACATTTGTGAGGGGCTCCACTGTATTGACTTCTGTTGAACATGTTTGTCTAAGATGGTGAATGTTGCCCTGACTACCATTAAAGGTGCGGGTTTCACCAAGGTTACTTACTGTTCTGCTTTTCACTTTGTCTATAAATAGAAAGGTGGTAGGAATTAATATCATGTCCTTTTATGTATACATGTGTGTGTGTGTGTGCGTGTGCGTGCGTGCGTGTGTGTGTGTTTGTGTGCGCGTGCGTGTGTGTGTTTGTGTGCATGTGTGTGTGTGTGTGTGTGTGTGTGTGTGTGTGTGTGTGTGTGTGTGTGGTGTGTGTGTGTGTGTGTGTGTGTAGATAGGATCTATGTACATGGTGTAGATATGTTGGTACAGTAGTTGGAGTGTAGATATCAGTACATATAGTGCATGTTTGCATTGTGTCTTTTTGAATGTATACATGTGAGAGTGGGTGCTAACTGCGTGTTGTGTGTGCTAAAGGTGTTTACATGTACAGTGGGGCCTCGATAATCAACACTCTGCAGGGAGCAGAAATGTGCCAGATTATAGAGGTTGTCGGATTATCAAGTGACTCTTAGTACACTCCAATGTGGTGATTGCACCTCAACATATGGTCAGATTAGAAGAATGTTGGATTATTGAGGTGTCAGATTAAAGAGGCTACACTGTATACGTTCATGTACTGTGTATGTGTGTGCATTGTTAGTTGTGCGTGCTGTGTGTGCCTATGTATTTCGTATAGTGTTTGTGTTTGCTGGGATGTCTCATCTCAGCATTGTGTGATAGCAGAAGGAAAGTTTGGGTTCTGTACTTTTGTCTCAAGAGGTAATCTCTTCGCTGAAAGACCATCAAATGAAGCTGAAGAGGGGCACAAATTGAACCTGTTTGATTACCTGTAAATTTCATGTGTTAGAATACCTTGATTTACTTTAATACTGTGGAAATCTTTCTTTTGTTTTGGTTCTTTGAAAAAGACTTGTGTTGTGAATGTGTGTCTACATGTGTGTCTACATGTGTGTGTTTGTGTGTGTGTGTGTGTGTGTGTGTGTGTGTGTGTGTGTGTGCGCGCGCGCGCACTTGTGTTCGTGTGTGTGTGTGTGTGTGTGTGTGTGTGTGTGTGTGTGTGTGTGTGTGTGTGTGTTGTGTTGTATTACAGTAAAACCTGTGTTCAATATGGCTTGTATGGAAGGGCCATCCGTCCATAATGACCACTGTAGACTGGTCAATGCACCCCCTTAGTAACCATGGCATTTCTCTATAAGGACCACCCTCTACAGAGACTGGCATCACTTGTCCCTTGAGCGGTCTTTGTAGGTAGGCTTTTGGTGTGTCACGCAGAACTATTCTCAAAGAAGGTGTTCAGTTTTGGTCTCTGAATCATTTGGATTATGGCTGCATACACATGGAGGATATCTTCCTTGATGAAGGAATATCCAGGTTAATCTACAACTGTGGGAGAGTGGAGCTTAGAAAAAGAAAAAAAATGAATTCTCCCAACATTCAAACCGGATGGTCCATCCTGTATTTAGAACACTGGGAGAAATTTGAGTCTGTGCTGGCAAAAACAGATTTTTTACTAGTGCATGGCAGCCATGTTTTCGTGTCAGTTGTACATTTGGAGTACGAACTTACTCCTAAATATGAGGAGAATTCTGGGTTTTGCGTACGCCCTTAAGTACATAAGAAATGCGGTATGTTTGCATACGTGTGATGTGTCTGGTGTGCAGTGCTCAGTCTCTGTTGCCACCACATATGCACAAGTTCGGGGAATCCATGTTGGTACGCATGACCAGCTTGCTCACTTGCATGCTGTGGTCTGGAGAAGGTGATGTATACTGGTATCCTTTGTACTTCGGGAGGTGGGATGGCGGATCGAGTTATTGTGGTCGTAGTGTCAGCAGATCATTATGTTATGTAATGTAATAATTGATATATGCAGACAATGATATTATGATAATCTTTTGGCTGTGTTTTTGTACAGTGACTGACACTGTGTGTGACTGTGTAGGACAGAGGCCGATTGTGGTTTAAATTGCTCTCAACTATCCTCCTATGTACTACCGTCTTCTCATAATCCCCAGCACAGTTTGGGGGAATAGAATGTTATATTCTCCGATTCCCATCATTTTGTCTTGGCTTATCAACATAGAGTCAATTTTTGTATGTTAAGTACAGAATCCATGAGTTAAGGTAGTGATACCAGTCTACGAAGACCGCTCGAATGAATGATCACGTGTGGGCTCTGTACACAGGAGCAGTAGTATCACAGAGATGTACTGTGGGCAGCCTACAGTGGCCTCTATACACAGGTAGACCTTGTGCAGAGGAGCAATAGTATCACAGAGATGTACTGTGGGCAGCCTACAGTGGCCTTTGTACACAGGTGGACCTTGTACAGAGGAGCAGTAGTATCACAGAGATGTACCATGGCTAGCCTACAGTGGCCTTTGTACACAGGTGGACCTTGTACAGAGGAGCAGTAGCATCACAGATGTACCATGGGCAGCCTACAGTGGCCTTTGTACACAGGTGGACCTTGTACAGAGGAGCAGTAGTATCACAGAGATGTACCATGGCTAGCCTACAGTGGCCTCTGTACACAGGTGGACCTTGTACGGAGGAGCGATGATATCATGGAGATGTACTGTGGACAGCCCGCAGTGGACTTTATAGGCAGGTGGTCCTTGTTGAAGTACATTGGTGTATCCCTAAGCTGGCCCATGGGGTAAGCTGTAACGGTCCCTTTTGACAGATAGTCTGTAGGACACGTCTAACTTTGTGTATGTACAGTGAGACCTCACCTTTCCACACCTCAGATCTCAAGTTCCCTCTCCTTCCACAGTAGATTTATTGGAACTAATCCACAGTAATCCTACTGTACACTATACTACTACTCCCTCATTTATCCAGTTCCCTCGCTTTATCAATAATTTCATCCAGAGTGGATGTGTGCTGATAGGTGAGGTCCCACTGTACACACTGTACATATTATTGGGAAGATATTGTAAAACAAATGAATGCCACTCAGGCAACTCCGAGAGCATGTCTGCTTCCTGTTGATTTGCAGTGTTGTGGGTTTTCTACTTGGGAAACGTACTGATAGAGATGTTGAATTTTATAAGTTACACAATTTTTGTATTGCACTTGACTGACTGTGCAGGTTAAAGAACTGTGTACAAGAGTGCATTTGCCAAGTTGTGTTGTTCTTTGTATCATAAATTGATTAGCAGATTATTGTATTTGGTTGACATTTTTTTTCTTTTTACTTTTTTGCTGTTTTGATTTTTGGATACCTGTAGTAGCAGCATCTGCATGATATGCTCTCCCAAGGTGGTTAAGTCTCATGTAACATAGTGTATCTGTATTTCAAAGGTCATTTTGTGGGCACTAATGCTCTTCCATATGCAGTGCAAACTTCAAAGAGATTTGTGGAGTTGAGTTGGTATTTTTTGGAATTTATAATTTCCAAAGGAACAATGAATTGACGTGAATTGGCCCAATGTGGATGTTTATCTACTTTTGACGATTTGTTTCTTGTAGTTGGTACATTACAATACATTCTTCACTGCTCTCATGTCTTGGTGTGTGTGGGAGGGAGTGAACAGGTAGGTGTAATGTTTGTATGCGTTGCTCTCATACCACTGTGGTACGAGAGCGAGCGTGAGTATGTGTGTACATCAGTACATAGTGCATTCCATTGTTTTGGCCCTGATTCACCATGTATTTGCATGTAGTGGCCCCCAAATGCATCCACCTTGTGTGAAGGTACATGTTTGTATGTATGTACACCTTTGTCTGCAGTTGCAGATACATTTGGTGTGTAGCAACTGATGTATGTGTACATCTGTATATGTACGTAGTGTGTACCTGAGTGTATGCACGTTGTGAGTGTGTTTCGTGGTGTGCGTTCTTACTGCTTTCAGACAATGTAAGGATCTCGTGGAATGCGGGTCATCGTATGTGTGTCCTTTACCAAGAAACATGTTCAGTGTGTGCATGTACGTGCATATCTGCCATAGTTCACATCCATTGGGTTGGTTGCACACAATACACAGACTACTAGAATGCATGTACATACATGCGTGTTAAATTCTCAGCTTTGCTGCAAATCTTTTCACGTGAACCTGCAGCAGATTTGGAGTGTGCATGGGAAAAGATGAATTAGTGACACCGGTCATCACGACTTTGGCATTATTGCAGATTGCACATGCAATACTTGTGTTTTCTACATATTGTCTTTTTATATGTGTTTGCTGTACATTGTTTACTGTGAGATTTAAGTATTAATTTCGTGTGAAGATGTGTGTGTACTGTAGATCTATGTATGTATGTATTATGTTATGATTCATATATACTACAGCTGTATGTCTGTTGCTGTATATCTGTGTGTGTGTATGTGTGTGTGTATGTGTGTGTGTGTGTGTGTGTGTGTGTGTGTGTGTGTGTGTGTGCGTGCGTGTGTGTGTGTGTGTGTGTGTGCCTGTGTGTGCCTGTGTGTGTGTGTGTGTGTGTATGTGTGTGTGTGTGTGTGTGTGTGTGTGTGTCTGTGCATGTGTGTGTGTCTGTGTGTAAGCCTGTGCATATGTGTGGATACTGCAAGGTCAAACCATTTCAAAGCGTATGTGGTTTTGAAACACCAGGCATCGAATGCGTTCAAGTGTAAAGTTGCAAAACAATTGCAAAACAGTGCCCCCAGGCCTGTCGCAGCCTCACAAATATACCATTCCTTTCTTTGTGGACTAGAGTTTCGTGAATAAAGATCAAGCCACATCTTGACCGATATCAAAGCTAATGTCTAAATTGTGTTTGAATAACCAAGTCGACTCTGTATTGCCCGTGGCCAATTGCTAGTCCATAATAGGGAACACACAAGTCTGAGGGTTGACTTTACCCACACTCTAAGGTAGTGTGGCATGACTGTGTCGGTGGCTTCTATTTCCCCATGGGATCACATAAGGACTAAGTGACATTTACTGGTAAGAACAGGTGCAAAGTGGGCACGCCAGGCCAATGCAGGCTAGCATGATGCATGATCAGTTGTGTGTGTGTGTGTGTGTGTGTGTGGTGCGTGAGTGTGTGTGTACTGTGTGAGTGTAGAGTATGTGTGCATATGTGTGTGCATGTGTGTACTGTGTGTGTGAGTGTGGCGTGTATGTGCATGTGTGTGAGTGTGGAGTGTTTGTGTGTGTGTGTGTGTGCATGTGCATGTGTGCATGTGTGCCTACATCATGTTAGGATGTACGTTTAGGTGTGTATAGGGTGTGAGATGAACAGCAGAAAATAGCAAAGTACAATAATTGGAGTTAAAAGTGCTTGTCTCAGTTTAATTCGCTTTGATCAATTGTATAACCTACTTCATCAGTGAACTTGTGGACCCAGACACACAACAATGGCAGTAACTAGGCACTTTCAACCATTCATCGTTGTACATATGTGGACTGCTATTTTCCTTGCTAATTCAGTGGGTGTATATATTTCTGTAGATATGCAAAACAGTATTTGGTTTCCTCTTGTTCACCTAACGGATGTACAGAATACCATATTCTGACACAAATGTGATAAAACTGAACAACTGGTGAACCAATTTGTACTGCAAGCACTTGTGCATATATCCATAGGTTCACATGGTCAGTTGGTCCTATTCTATTACTGGCATGAGTTTGATGTGTATGTGTGTCTGAGAGATAGTACCAATTGAAATGCAGTGTATTTTGCAGTACAGTGTGTGTGTGTGTGTGTGTGTGTGTGTGTGTGTGTGTGTGTGTGTGCGTGTGTGTGTGCGTGTGTGTGTGCGTGTGTGTGTGCGTGTGTGGTGTGTGTGTGTGTGTGTGTGTGTATGTGTGTGTGTGTGTGTGTGTGTGTGTGTGTGTGTGTGTGTGATTCACATAATTGATGATATATTCACAGAATTGAGTTACTATATACTTTACAGGCGTAAAGAGTGGTTCCCCTATGTACACTATGCCCATCTAAATGTGATTGATGAAAAATGTGAAGTGACTTTTGCTTGTAGCAGTTCAGGTATACTAAACTGGGAACCGTTAGTGGGGAAACTGTGATGTTTGCCTTTGCTTGTAGAAATGCATTCGCCATGATTTATCCTCTTTGCCAATACCTTTCTTTGTGGTGGTTGGGAATTTGGGGACTTTATGCACACACACATGCAAACTGTGGTTTGTACAGCTTTCCTAATGCTTGCCACACGTAAAGTACCAATGAGCTGTACATGAGCAGTTATCATATTTGCTGTATGTATAGATACCTACATACTTGCATGTACAGTGCATAGGTCTATGGGCTACCATTGCCTTTGTCCAGACACGTTTTGTTTGCTTAAACTTGTGTGTGTATATAACGTTAGGTTGGCACATTATGTGAGGTTGCTTGTAATGACATAATGCCATTCACTCTTTATTTGATTCTTGTGTGTCCGCACTCAATCTAATTTAGAATTGTGTTCATTTCGTTGGCGGTCGATCTGTTCTGCCACATATGTAGACCAGCACATGGACACACATGTGGTGTAGACCAGCACATGGACACACATGTGGTGTAGACCAGCACATGGACACACATGTGGTGTAGACCAGCACATGGACACACATGTGGTGTAGACCAGCACATGGACACACATGTGGTGTAGACCAGCACATGGACACACATGTGGTGTAGACCAGCACATGGACACACATGTGGTGTAGACCAGCACATGGACACACATGTGGTGTAGACCAGCACATGGACACACATGTGGTGTAGACCAGCACATGGACACACATGTGGTGTAGACCAGCACATGGACACACATGTGGTGTAGACCAGCACATGGACACACATGTGGTGTAGACCAGCACATGGACACACATGTGGTGTAGACCAGCACATGGACACACATGTGGTGTAGACCAGCACATGGACACACATGTGGTGTAGACCAGCACATGGACACACATGTGGTGTAGACCAGCACATGGACACACATGTGGTGTAGACCAGCACATGGACACACATGTGGTGTAGACTAGCACATGGACACACATGTGGTGATGACCAGCACATGGACATGCATGTGTACCTCATGTGTATGTGTATGTGTGTATGTGTGTGTGTGTGTGTGTGTGTGTGTGTGTGTGTGTGTGTGTGTGTGTGTGTGTGTGTGTGTCTTTGTGTTTGTGTGTGTGTGTGCGTGCGTGTGTGTGTGTGTGTGTGTGTGTGTGTGTGTGTGTGTGTGTGTGTGTGTGTGTCTGTGTGTCTGTGTGTGTGGGCTTGCTGTATGTACTTGTGTATGGATGTGTGCTGTGTTTGCCAGGTAGGTGTACTGTGTGTGTGTGTGTGTGTGTGTGTGTGTGTGTGTGTGTGTGTGTGTGTGTGCGTGTGTGTGTGTGTGTGTGTGTGTGTGTGTGGGTGGGTGGGTGGGTATGTTATCAATACTTGTACTATCCCAAGAGTATGGTCTGTTTAGTGTGTGCTTCATTCTCTTGTTTTCCTCACAGATGGAGGAGTATATGGCTCTCAGTCGTAAAGACCTCTTCATCGAAATTTCCCCTAAAGAGATTCAGCTGATTCAGTCTCTGCTCACCAAGTACAACCCCAACCTGGTGAGTGTTGTATCCTGTGACATGAAATGTTGCTCTGTTGTTGTTTTCATTATGTGGGTTGTGTACCTATGCTGCTGTAACAGGTAACATACATGTTTTCAGCCTGGGCAAATTTTACAAAAGGTCATGGTTTTTGCTGTGTATTTCTGTTTATGAATTCCTCTAATCATCTTTACAGATACTTAGCACAGACTGAGCTCTCTTTGCAGAAGTAACTATGTAAATTATTCTAAAAAAGAGGCCATTTTGTGATATATCTGCGTGAAAGTTCAACTTCTACAGTGCACACAGTAGAACCAGTCTAGGGAGTGATTCTGCTATGCACTGATGAGGTGACCACTTCTCTATAACAACTACAGCCTATTGACCTAAGTAGTAGTAATACCTTGTAGTTTACTAGTGTAAAGCTACTACCTGTCTATTGCAGCCATTATACGTCCAGTCCCAAGCCTCTACAAAGCAGCCACCTGTCTATTACAGTCATTATACATCCAGTCCCAAGCCTCTACAAAGCAGCCACCTGTCTATTACAGCCATTAGGTCAGGCCCTGCCTCTTTATATACAGCTCTGCTGTACTACACTTGATATTTATGTTTTGAAAAGATGATGTTTGATTTGTAAAAGTTGGTAGAAATTGTCATAGCTATAGTACCTCCTGTACTCATAGCTGGAGTGCCTCCTGCACTCATAGCTGGAGTGTCTCCTGTACTCATAGCTGGAGTATCTCCTGTACTCATAGCTGGAGTGCCTCCCGTACTCATAGCTGGAGTGCCTCCTGTACTCATAGCTGGAGTGCCTCCTGTACTCATAGCTGGAGTGCCTCCTGTACTCATAGCTGGAGTGCCTCCTGTACTCATAGCTGGAGTGCCTCCTGTACTCATAGCTGGAGTGCCTCCTATCATATCATAGCTGGAGTGCCTCCTGTACTCATAGCTGGAGTGCCTCCTGTACTCATAGCTGGAGTGCTTCCTGTACTCATAGCTGGAGTGCCTCCTGTACTCATAGCTGGAGTGCCTCCTATCATATCATAGCTGGAGTGCCTCATATCTTCTTATTGGGAATCTTTACATTGGGCGTAATAAGGTAATGCCCATTATTGTACATTTATTGAATTGTGGGTGGAAATATAGCATCGGAGGTGGTGGTTTCGGTTGTATTTAGTGCATAATGTTTTAGAACAATGTATTCATCTTTGTGACAGTGATAATGCCTTGTTCTGTTTATACACACGTGTATGAGTTCCTTTGCAAGTGTCTGAGTACATACAATACAGTGAAACCGCTATTAAAGGACACCTCCGAAATGCAGCCACCTCCTTTAACAGGACACCATTGCTCTGCCCAATTTGACATCCCTTGTATTGACATGTGTACAGTTGGATCCTCCAAAATATGGACTACTCCATAAACAGGACATTTAATGGTGGTCCCAGTGGTGTCCTCATCATAGAGGTTCACTGTACATACATGCGTACATAGTACTGTATATCATAGGGCTCCAGTGTGTATTAACCTCTGTGCACAAGAGCGTACATAAAGAATGCACTGGAATACTTGCACACATACACACACATCTGCACGTACACACATGCATTTGCATACACGCACGCACACACACACACACACACACACACACACACACACACACACACACACACACACACATACACACAAACACACACACACACACACACACAATGAAAGATAAAGAGGAGAGGGTGAGAGAATAGTGTATATACACATCTGCACGTATGAATGTGTGTACTCATGTGTACTTCAGCACATTGTCTGGACCATTCTCATCATGTGCTCATTTATTGGTGCTGTTTTGTATGCCTGACAATGTCTACAATGACACCTCAAAATCTGACACCTCTTAATCCAACATTCCCTCTAATCCGACCATCTTATGAGGTACAGTCACCATATTAAGGTATGCTAAGAGTCACTCCATAATCCAACAACCTCATAATCCCACACTTTCTCAATTTTCAACATTACGTCTTGTTGGCCACTGGTTTGTGGTAATTATTGTATATTTTTAAGATTGTGGTGTGGCACGGCTGTCACCATTAGGAGGTTGTTGGATTACGGAGTAACTCTTGCATACATTATTATGGTGACTGTACGTCATAAGACAGTCGGATTAGAGAGAATATTGGATTTTAGAGGTGTCAACTTGCAGAGGTTTCACTGTACAGTAAAATCTCTGTAATTTGACACCTCTATAATCCGACATTCTTCGTAATCCAACCATCTTGCGGGGTACACTCACCATATTTAAGTATAATAAGAGTCATTCCGTAGTCCGACAACCTCCTAATTCTCTCAAGCCCAAGGAGAGGTTTCACTGTACTTCATGAGACAGTGGTCGTGGCTTAGTAAAACCAACTATTGCCCATCCCTAGGCTGTAGCTGTTGTACTAACTATTTGCCCATTGCTACATTGGTGCATCCCTACCACTCGCCACAGCTTCTGTTCGCACTGTATTGTGGTAATGGTATCCCAGGTTTGATGCATTCCTTCCCAAGATATCTCCCAAATATGTCGAGTTCTCCTGTCCTACCTGTAATGTACAACACATGTTGTGTGTATGGAGCTGCTAGGTGGGACAGGAAGGAAGACTTAGGTTAACATATTCTCACTGTTCTCACCATATGGGAATTCAGAGTCCCGTGCAGTCACGTCTGGACTGTCATGTGGTGGTGTGGATGGCTCCCTGCTGAAAACACTAGTGCACTCACTCGTTGCCTCACAACCTGCTAAATTCCAACATAAGGAATTGTACATTGTATTGTGTCTGAGGCTGGTTCTTATTTGGTGTGCAGGAAGGAGCTTACCTTTTGGTCGGCCTTGTTAGCTGGGTTTAGTCTCCTATACATAGATGTGCAGGAGTGATATTGTTTTGCATGATAGAACAGGGATGTGTTCTGTGGAAACAATTGTGTGTGTGTGTGTGTGTGTGTGTGTGTGTGTGTGTGTGTGTGTGTGTGTGGTGTGTGTGTGGGTGTGCATGTGTCTGTGGGTGTGCATGTGTCTCTCTCGATCTCTGTGCGTGTGTGTATGTGTGTGTGTGTGTGCGCGTGTGTGTGCGCGTGTGTGTGCGTGTGTGTGTGCATGTGTGCGTGTGTGTGTGTGTGTGCATGTGTACGTGTGTGGGTGTGCTGTTTACAAACATATATTCGAGGACATCTGTGTACAAGCTGGGAGCGAAGCAAACCTTACTTTGGGTTCACAATATGACCTCTCACTTTGGCCCCAGTGTGTGGTGTTGTGAGACTTCGTGACTGACTCAGCTAATGGATTCTCACTGTATAGCAATCCCACTGTACCTTTAGCTGCTAACAATGAGGGCATTCACAAGTATTCAGAGGAAGTATGGCCTTGTCGAAACCATTGCAAGTATCCACGTTTGATATTAGCCTCTGAAATAGCCTTATGTATAGCTGTTCTCACATGGCCCCTTCGTACATCACGTATGTGTGCATGTCTTGTATGTAGTGTATGTACGTATATACCTACTGTATATACAGTACAGCATATATACAATATATACAGTACATACTGTATATACAGTATATACTTTATATACATGCTTTGCAGGGTTTTGTCTGTGGTAAACCAACCCAGGTCACCGTCCCTCACCCCCCCCCCCCCCCACAGAAGTAGCTATGTAACCTTTGTTTTGTAAATGAACTCTGTACTGTAGCATGTTTGCGAATGATTCACTTATATACAGGACAGGCGTGCAATACATCACAGTGTTGGTGAACTACGGCAAAATTCAATATTCTTTAAATAACAGAATATAAACCTTGCAAGGTACATGTGCCCCCCCCCCAAAGAAACAGATTGCTCCAGTCAGCAACTCTGCTGTGCTGCTGTATAGCCTGCTTTTCTGAGGCATGAAACATCTAGAATTGTTTAGAAAATCAGATATTTTGCAATAAGAACTTTATGGAATATTGGAAAACTGGTAACATCACCCTTTGAATTTAGGCAAAGAAGTGTTTTAAAATGCTTCCTTGTCTGCAGAATTTTTGAGGGTTTTATTTCACTACACAATACTTGCTATATTGTGTGGATTTTAGCATTTTTTCTGAGTAATTTTTCAGTATGAATTTTGTGAAACTACAACAAATGTGTATCATTGTCTTGTGTATTGTTTTGCTCTGTAGGTAACTTCAGAAGACGATGTTCTTCTTGACTTGCTGCACAAGTTGCCACTGCTGTCAGATGAAGACGCTGCCAGTACGGCCACCATCAGGATTGCACTGGTCAACATGTGGTCTGACACACACGGTAAGGACTCCCCGTGCCTCGGTTGGATTCTGCCAGTCCTAGCTTTCAACTCTGCATACACAATTCAGTACAGGAATTGACACAGCTGTTTTGATGCAGCTGGCTGTAGTAGCCTACCCATATTCATGTGTACCCAGTTGTATTGGTACCAAATGTGTGTACATACTATATATTTCACAGCATAAGTGGTACTGGGCTATGCAGGCAGAGAGAACCCTGAGTACAGGGGAACTTCTGATATCTGGCACCTCAGTAATCCAGCATTCTTTCTAATTGACCATATTTTGAGGCACAATCACCTTATTGTAATATATTGTAATATAGAGAGGTTCAAATGCACTCACACATACTTTGCGGGGATTTGAACTTAACAGTAAATTCCTTATGTGAAAATACGTATTCCTTAAGTGTTGTGAGATCAATGAGATCCCATGTATGTTCGTATTGACCAAGTCGTTTGTCTTACGGTGTTGTATGAATGAGGGTTGCCCACTCTTTCTGACCCTTAGTTGAGACATTGCCACGTTAACTACTCTTGTGGGCGTGTTGTTTACCACTGCTTGTGAAATCCAAGTGCTGTTGTTTACCACTACTCTTGTTGTTGTTTACTGCTACTGTTTACCATTACTATTGTATTCACTGCTGTTGTTGACCGCTGCTATGGTTGTTGTTTACTACCACTGTTGTTTACCACTATTGTTGTTGTTTACCATTACTATTGTATCCACTGCTGTTATTTTCCACTAGTGATGTTTAAAGCTACTGTTTATACCACTACTGTTGTTGCTGGTGTAGTCCACCACTGTTGTTGCTGGTGTAGTCCACCACTGTTGTATCCCAGTGCTGTTTTTGCACCGGAATCCTACTTTAGACAGTATCCTGGTGAATGCCTCTGTGTATGTGTGTGTGTTTGTCAACAGTCTCTCAGGAACCAGATCAGAGTGATGCCACAAGGGAATTGCCTGATTTCATGCACTACATGTTGTGTTGTATTAGAGGTCACATCACCATCACAGAATCACAGGGGGGGTCCCATACCATCACATATCTGTCCTTTTTCGGTTGGTAAACAAGAACCAGAATACCTACGTATGCTTGTGTATGTTTATACACCACCTTGGCCTCTCTTTTTGCATACTTTGTGTGTACAATATGTCAATTTTGCAATAGATCGTATGATCAGACTGTGAACATTGTTACATTTCAACCCTTAGTTATTACCAGTAACCTCTTTCCAAGCTGCTCAACTTGTGAAATTGGGGTACAAAATCTTTTGTTTCACCAAGCTCTAACATGATGTATGGTTCATCATGTGCTATTGTGTATTCTATCTGCTGGTGATTGCTGTACAACACAGCATGCCTTAAAGACCATATGTCTACAGGGACCACTAACACATGATCCTCAAGTGGTCTTTATAGAGAAGGGGCACTGTATTGGTTGTGTGTTGTGTCTCTGTAGACTCCAGTAGTCCACAATCACACAATCCTCGAGTGGTCTTTATAGAGAGGGGGCACTGTATTGGTTGTGTGTTGTGTCTGTTGCAGACTAAATGCACCTTGTTATCCGTTACCTCATTTGCTCATTCAGTTGCCACGGGAACAGGAATGAAGTTTGTGTCCCTTGAGGATTCTGTGGACGAGGTGTCATCCAGCCGAGGGCATTGTGTTAGCCTGTTGACCAAGCTGGGAAGCATGGTAAGTATGTGAGCCGTATTCACTTTGTGTATGGCTTAATTAGCGGTTTTTTAGCACAGTTCTATTCAAAGTACACCTTAAGAATGAGTAAACACTTTAACATTGTACAATGTGTGATGTGTGTACAACCATAGATAATAGAAAGGACAACTGTCTCCGTTTGCTTGAGTACTCAACACTCTTTGAGAAACTGCTAAGCAATACTCTGTGATCTGTGAGAAACAGGAATCTACTCCTACTCTGTGGAAATGAGTGTTTCATGCCTCCTTCAAACTCCCACAGTGTTACACACACATTTTGCATCTATTACTGGCAGGTTGGTGTGTTTGCACGTTCTTAAACATTACATCGTATGTTCAGTATGCGCACATGTGCTTTTATGGTGTTTATTTACATAATATGATTATAACCCATGTTATGGCGAATCCAATTGATGCCACTGGTGAGGTGCAGTGAAATTTAATCTGTGTCAGAAGAAGCTATTAGCTAATTGGATTGGCTCAAATGTAGTTACAAACATGTGTGAGTGTGTGTCTGTAATTGTAGATGATAGGAGCTTCACACTTTCAATCATTGTAGTGTAGTAGTGCGTGTATATAGTACCTACACCTGAGGACTAAGGTCATTTTATGTGCGTGTTCGCACTGGAGATTGGTGAATGCTCACTTGAAGCCATTTTTACTGTTTCAGAATGTATGCATGTGTGATATAGAGCTGTATGTACTGAGAATCCATCTTGTCCTTCATGTTGTGTGTGGACACACTATATTTCAATCTCTCAAACATACAGTACAGTGGAACCTCTGTAATCTGACTCCTCAATAATCCGACATTCTTCTAATCTGACCATATGTTGAGGTGCAATCACCACATTGAAGTGTACTAAGAGTCACTTGATAATCCGACAACCTCTATAATCTGGCACATTTCTGCTCCTTGCAGAGTGTTGATTATAGAGGCCCCACTGTACACCTAGCCCTCTCCCAGTTCTCCATTGCTGCTTGGGCTTTATTGCCTTAAGGTGCTTACAGTTTCTTGTCGTATTTAGGGGATTTGTTAATAATTGTCGAGGATCTTGAAATGTTGTTTTATCCTGAACTCATGGACATGTGGTGCATGTTGAAAGTTAAGCTGAATGGACAGTGGCTTTAAATAAGCAGTCAAGGAGTAACATGGCTGCATTTGGTGTACAGTGTACACTTCTTATCAGATGGGAAAGCACCTTGTGGATTTCAATTTGCTTTGTGATTTTTGAATTTTTCAGTTCTGATAATTAATGTATGCACTGAATCCTCCATGATCCGACACTCCAAGGGCCTCAGACGAGATGTTGGAGTACAGAGGGTGTGGTCGAATGTGGTGATTATCCCTTAGAATGTGGTCAGATTGCAGGGAAAAATGGAGTATTGTAGCATTAGTTTGCAGTCGTTCCACTCCACGTACAGGATGTACTGCCTACACTGCTGCTGTACACTGCACAGTCTCTACCTTGGTATCCTGAAAATTTGTGATTTTTCAAGGGTTTTTCTTTGTGATTTTTTTTGTATTCTCAGTCTACTCTGGATACATGCATAGATCCAAGTACTCATGTCACTGGGTCCCATTCAGGTGATCCAGCTTATATAGTGTTTTGTGGAGTGTATACGCATTGAATGGTCACCTTTATAGTGTGCTAATTCAGTTGTGTTCACTTGTTGTCGTAGCAGTAAGCACTCAACAGTTTAGTGTAAGTGAGCCTCATTGTAAGTTTAACCCTTTCTCCTCTTCACTTTATAATTGATTGTAAACTATTGTTATAAGTAGCCTTGCGTTTGCACATGTGTGCTGTGTATTGAATCCTAATGTACGTGACATGGTCACAAGCAAACATTCCAGTCGGCTTTAATATGAATTTTTGTATTGTCCTTTGCCCACTAGAGATTAATTTTGGGGGTGGAAATGAGGCATATTTGGTACAGTTGTGGTGTCTGCCACAAAATGAGGGGGATTTGTGTGTTTGCAGGTTATTAACTTCAAGTGGTACGTTCCATAGTTCCTCTTTCCGCCACCCTACAATCTTGTTTGTACTTCCTAAAGTGGTCCCTTACCTTGTATTTGATTCAACCAGGCTATTCACACGCAATTAAAACATTTCCTTTATCAGCATTCTGAATGGAGGCCTATTCATGAGTCTAAACCCACTAGGAACATTGGTTGTCCTGCAAAAACATACCTGCTCTTTATATTGGTTGTTGTTATTCACTGATTTTGCTGTGTGTGTGTGTGTGTGTGTGTGTGTGTGTGTGTGTGTGTGTGTGTGTGTGTGTGTGTGTGTGTGCATGCTCATTGTAGTTTGTACTGGTATGGTACAGTGAGCTAGTGTTTCGTGACCAGTGGCCATTCATATGGAATCATGGGTAAGCATTACCCCTTTGTAGCCTCTGTGTATGAAAGGATTGATTACTGTGTGTGTGTGTGTGTGTGTGTGTGTGTGTGTGTGTGTGTGTGTGTGTGTGTGTGTGTGTGTATGTGTGTGTGTATGTGTGCCTGTGTGAGTAAGTGCCTGTATTAGTATGTATGTGTGTGTGTGTGTGTGTGGGTGGGTGTGGGTGTGGGTGGGTGGGTGCGTGGGTGGGTGTGGGTGTGTGTACGTGTGTGTGTGTGCCTGTGTGAGTGTGTGTGTGTGTGTGTGTGTGTTGTGTGTATGTGTGTTGTGCATGTGTGTTGTGTGTGTGTGTGTGTGTGTGTGTGTGTATGCCAGTGTGTGTGTGTGTGCATGTGTGAGTATTTGTTTGTGTGTGTGTGTGTGTGTGTGTGTGTGTGTGTGTGTGTGTGTGTGTGTGTGTGTGTATGCGTGTGTGTGTGTGTGTGTGTGTATGTGTGTGTGTGTGTGTGTGTGTATCTGTGTGTATTCATATTCATATTTAACAGTTTTGTATTTACTGTATAAAATGTATTCATATTGGCTTACATATGTTTCCATGTCTTGATGTACATAGACTTCATTTGTGTGTGTGTCTGTACAGGTGCAAGGCAAGGACGATGTTAAGTTTGTATCCCGTCCTTATATCTCAGTAATTGGATTATGATCATTAACTCGCAATACACAATAACCCGATGTAAGAAGTCATCAGAGATCAATCGATCTTAATTGGGCACACAATGATCCCGCCAGTAACAAGATAAAAGAAAACACGTTGTTTTCTCAGTTAATTAACTTAATCCTAATCAAAGCATGCACAAAGTGTAAAGTACAATTTATGAATGTAGATTATGTGCTAAGTAGACAAATTACAGGGGATCTGGCGTAAGATAAGTATTGTCACAATAGGCGAATGAAGAAGTGGTTTGCAGATGCATTCGGTGTAGAAACTGAAAGTTGTGTCAAAGTTTGAAAATCACGCAAAGTAAACTTCGTGTTGAATGTTGTTGTGTTGATGTCAAGTGTTGATAGGAAGTGGTGGGGAGGAAGGAAGGGAAGTGAGTAAGACCCTGTCATTTGTACATGTTGGCTTTTGAAGCTCAAGGTCAGTATCTCTTTCCTTCATACACTACAGCCAAGAATCAGCCGAAAATGAGCGCAACGGGTATTCATATTTCCACCTATTTGTTTGGCCCAGCTTGAATGCATGTATGTACAGGATTAGCTGGACTAGGGTACACTCAACTTGACAATGGGCATATGTGCCCACGTGTGTGGTGTCATGTGATTGTATGCAAGTGTATGTAGGGTCACAGCTGAGTGCTAATTATGCTGATCATCTTACCACTACCACTAAAGTGCTGGCTATGAATGTCATTGTGGTGTGTTGACTTGTGTCAATGGTAACTACTTCACTATAATCTGCACACTCTCTTCGCATAATTATGGATAACTTTTTGATGCAGCACACTGCACAGACAGATTTCAAAGGTGGGTGTGGCTGTTAGAAAACATATTCACCTCACCAGACTGCTTTCCAATGGTATCCAGTTGCCTGTGTGTTGTAGATGTGGCTGAATACATGACTGTAATAACTAATGATATTCTGAAAGTAAACATTTTGGGCTTGCCACATGTGATATGTGTGTATGTGTGTATTTTAAGTTAGTGAATGTGTATATGCGTTCAGTATAACTGTGTCCTTGTTTGTGTGTGTGTGTGTGTGTGTGTGTGTGTGTGTGTGTGTGTGTGTGTGTGTGTGTGTGTGCGTGCGTGCGTGCGTGCGTGCGTGTCTGTGTGTGTGTGTGTGTGTGTGTGTCTGTGTGTGTGTGTCTCTGTGTGTGTGTGTGTGTGTTGTGTGTTGTGTGTGTGCATGCATTGTGTGGTGTGTATGTGTTTGTGGTGAGTCTCTCTCTCTCTCTCTCTCTCTCTCTCTCTCTCTCTCTCTCTCTGTGTGTGTGTGTGTGTGTGTGTGTGTGTGTGTGTGTGTGTGTGTGTGTGTGTGTGCTTGTGCGTGTGTCTAAATCATTTTATATTTTGTCTACTTTTTTCATTCGAAGCCTGTGCTTTCATTATTTCATGTAGTAATTTTACATTTGCAAGGACATTACTAGTATACAGTCACACACGTGTGTATTTTAGCATTGCAAGAGTGTGTGGATCCGAAGCCCTCCAATTCTCCTTGATGGTACCATGCTTTCCTACCTTTTCTTATCTCGACAATGTAACCACAATGTAAATATGATATGAATATCATTATGTTATTTGAATTTCAAAGGTTTCCAATCATCATAGGTTGGGGATTCTGATATAGTGTGCATGTGTGTTTGTTTGTTCACGTTGTGCATTGGCTGAAATGATGATAAGAGATCACCATTTGTTAGTGTTGTTGTTACTTGTTTTTCTGGGTTTTTTTTATCCACTTGGAACATATTGTCTTCATAACAGAAAAAGCACATGTAGTGTATGTATCGAATAACAAAATAGATTTTGCTAATAATGGGACTAATTAAAAGGGGATGATGGGAGTGTTTGGGGGTAATTCGACGGAAACTGAATTCCTGATCAGTTTACAACCGACCAGTGTCAAAAAAGACGTCGTTTTCCAAAACCCTACCCATTTGTAATTCTATATTGTCAATGTAGACAAGCATGACATGTAGTTACATGCTAAGCGCTTGCTACCGAAAGTCCTTGTTGTCTGATGTTCCAGCTAGGTTTTCAAGGGGCGGGACAGGGATGATACATATTGCGAGATTGAGTTTTCTGCGATATCGTTCATCATTGAAAGCTAAGTTTAATCGGCCATTGAAACTCATTGGGCTTACGACCTCACATAGCACACTTTGACTTTCTTAATTGTTCACTTTCTATCAACTTGCATTCAGCTATTGTTAGGTAGGGCCAGTTTCAATTTTCATGTGTTTACACACAAATATTCCTGTTTGTGCATCTCACTGAGTGGCATTGCCAGTCACACACACACACACACACACACACACACACACACACACACACACACACACACACACACACACACACACACACACACACACACACACACACACACACACACACACACACACACACACACACACACACACACATACACACAAACACACACGCATACGCGCACGCGCACGCACACACACACACACAGTCATTGAATATCCTGCCATGGTAATGGCAACTGCTTGGCCATAATTCTAATTGCATTACTGTTGATTGTGTGCAGAACTACATCACACATGTATGTATGAGTGAGTTCATAATGAAAGGTGTGTGTGTGTGTGTGTGTGTGTGTGTGTGTGTGTGTGTGTGTGTGTGTGTGTGTGTGTGTGTGTATGTGTGTGTGTGTGTGTGTGTGTGTGTGTGTGTGTGTGTGTGTGTGTGTGTGTATGTGCACACATGGATGTACCTGTCGCTGCTCCACCACTTTTGGATATGTACTGTTATAGGTAAGACATTTTGCAGGTGAATTATTCACTTCCCATCTCTGTTAACCACAGAGACGTGTGAATGTGTGTGTGAACATTTTATATTCTGCTGTGTGCACAGTTAGCTTTGTCCCTGTGGTCTGTACTGGTATACAGCATTCCCACTCTAGTGCGGGTGTGATGGATGTCTCTTGTACAGTGTTAGCATACATGTTGAGTGAACAAGTTCCGTACACACAAAGACGTGTGAACAGAGCAATGCAACATGGATTGCTATGTTCCACTATTTCATGTACATTTCTTCTCATATGTATGTATTTTGTTGGTGCGATTGTAGGTTCTTATCATCAGAATTTGATCACTAGTAGAAATGATTGTTTGTCCTCTTGGCCATCTTTGGCAGGGATCTCCCTGAAGTAGTCCTAGGGTTGTTGAAGATCGCATGTGAAGTGAATCACGTGTTGGAGTAGGGTTGTTGAAGATCGCATGTGAAGTGAATCACGTGTTGGAGTAGGGTTGTTGAAGATTGCATGTGAAGTGGATTATGTGTTGGAGTAGGGTTGTTGAAGATTGCATGTGAAGTGGATTATGTGTTGGAGTAGGGTTGTTGAAGATTGCATGTGAAGTGGATTATGTGTTGGAGTAGGGTTGTTGAAGATTGCATGTGAAGTGGATTATGTGTTGGAGTAGGGTTGTTGAAGATCGCATGTGAAGTGGATTATGTGTTATGGGTATTCGTCAGTAGCTGTGAATTGTTGTACTTTTGTGAACTTTTGGTTCGTCAACGTTTACTACTACTTGCACACTCATAGTACAATGAAGAGCTGTTTATGGTGTTGGTAGAAAGATTCCACGAGTGGTATTATGCATTGTAAGAGGTCTTTTCATTGGATAATTTGCCCTGCATTGTCCTGTTGTATTCCAGCATTCAAATTTGAAACACAAGGTGTTTTTGTTTTAAAAAGAAAGTGATTTGTATTGTATGGTATGCATTTTGTGTGTTATTTGTTGTAGTTGTGTGTGTGCGTGCGTGCGTGTGTGTGTGTGTGTGTGAGTGTGTGTGTGTGTGTATGCATGTGTGTGTGTGTGCGCTTTCCATGCATGTGTGTGTGTGTGTGTGTGTGTGTGTGTGTCGGTGTGTCAGTGTGTTTGCATGTGTGCCCGTGTGCTTACCATCCCGATGGTTGCCTTGCCTTGGCCACTTCACTGTAACATTTCCACACATTCAGTTATACACTTCAATCCATTTGTGTGGGTTTCTCCTTTGGGACAATAGTTCAAAGTCTTCATTTGCTAAACTCTAATTTGTATACAATGGTTATATAGGATTAGTCTATTATGCCGAATACCTTAGGGCGTCACGGTAGTTCTACCGAACAGATCTGACCGTATTTGACAGAAACCACTAGTGTTAAAGTTGAACCTCAAAATGGGGAGAACTCGTATAGATCCATGCAGTCTTTAATGCTTTGTTATGTTCAGACGATAGAAGGGAGAACTTGTCGGAACTCAACATGCACACTTAAAAGATAAGCCATCTTTGGGATAGTACCACCTCTGCATTTCCATATCGTTGGATTTCATTCCGCTCGTAATTACACAGTGGTGGTGTTCAAGGACAGTCAAAAGTGCTTGTGGTGTTAGTCTGTTTCCATTAGTGACTTCCTTTGTGTGTGTCTCAGCTGTATGATGTGTCTGGCCACACTGTACTGGTTGACTGTGTTCTGTCCAACCCAATGCAGAGCTTCTACACCACACTACACCGTATGACAGTGTTCTTGTGAAGGCACACGATCTTGCTTGGTTCTTCACAGAATTCTAAAAAACCAAGCAAGATTACACAAGAATACAGTCTCACAATGTAGTGCGGTGCAGAAGCAAACTTACCATATGATTAGCTTTAACTTTTGTACCTGAGCGTGGTTCTCCTGAATCTCACGCTCCGTCACTCTTACAGTCATATTTGTAGAAAAATTGCATAATCGTGCACTGTACCACTAGATAGATAGTAGAACCCCGGGGGTATGCTGTACTTGAGTGTTCTGCTTCCAACCGTACATACTTTGCTTCCTGTATGCTGTTTGTGAATTTCACTTGCTTTAGCTCTACATTTGGCACATATCCTGTTTGTGAATTGCAGTGTAGATAGAACAGTAGGGTTGTGCATGAAAGAGACACAGCATTTCTTACTTGTTCATATACAGTAGAACCCCTCGAATCCAGACCTCTGAATTGCTGACATCCCTCTAATGTGAACACTGCCACTGGAACCAAATGATTCACTATGCTTTGCCATAGTACATCTTCAACCCCTGAAATGAGGACATCTCAATAATCAGGACACCTCTTATTCTGGCCCCAAAGTGTCCGGAGTAGAGGGTCCACTGAATAGCTAACTACGTATGTAGACAATACTTGTGCATTGTCTTGGCCTTGTTAAGCACACAATTCTCCTCAGTACACCCTTTGTCCCCTTCCCTTTAGCGGACATTTGTGACTCAATCTTAGTGATAACCTTCTCGCATTGGAAAAGTTAATGAAATACTCCTATAGATACAAGTATAGCAAGACATCCATATAAGTGTCATTTGCGATATCCAATCTAGTGACTGTTGTAGACAGGTATCAGCCTTGTTCAGATATCCGTCATAGCAGCAGTTCTGATTTGCCCAATACAGAATGGCTGCTGTATACAGGTGCCAGTCTGTAGAGATATCGATCAAAGTAGCAGCCCGATATTCCCCCAGGCGGAGTCACCGCTGCGGGCAAGTGCCAGCCTTGCAGATCAAAGTAGCAGTTTTGTTTAACCCAAGGCAAATTGCCTGCTGAAGTTAGGTGTAAGGCCTGTACAGAGGTATTGATCCATGTGGTGATTCTCCCTGTCCATGACAGCGGGGCTGCTATTGACAGGGGCTTGTATTCTGTAGAGCCCATTATTTGGGGCATGCTACTACATGACTGGAATGCCAGAATAGGGACTCTTCACAATGGCAGTATTTGTTGTGTCCCAGAACATCTGTTCCACGTGGTGTGAAACAATAGCTCATTGCCGGTTTTTCATTGAATGGGTCATGTCAGCATAACCTGTGATGTGATTCCATGAAATGTACTACTACGAATTATCCAGAAAAATGTTTGGGCAGGAACCGAATGGGAAAGGGTCAGAAGTTAACTGTCGACTCTGCTAAGGTATACTCCATTGTATGTTGCTGGATTGGTTATGTAACTAGTGATAATAACAAATCATTAAATTTTATTATGCATTTATTTATTGATGTGCGGTTTACATGGGTCACAAGGTGTGATACGTGGGTGTGGGGGGGGGGGGTGGATAAATGTTATCTCTTTCCCACGTCTGACAAAACCATCATATCCTCCCTTTTCTCATACACAGGCTCCAAAGTGCTTGGAGAAGGACACACTCAGTGAGGTGGTTGCTGTGGCCCTCACATCTCCAATGGAAGAAGTGGCCATGCATGCCAAGTTGCTTGATGGCTACACACGGAAGGTTCGACAGCTTGGAGGACTACCAGATGAGGGAAAATCCATCATTGAAGACGTTAGAGCTGTAAGTCGATTACATCATAACAAGATTAGATGATAATTACATTGTAGCACTTTGGCTCTCTCTCTATCCAATTGTGTGGGTGGGCGAACGTGTGTGTGTGTGTGTGTGTGTGTGTGTGTGCGCGCGTGTGCATGTGTGTGTGTGTGTGTGTGTGTACCTTATAGCTGGAAATCTTGGCAAGGTATTTATTTTGACAGATTGATGATTTGATTGAGAACCACCAATACATCAAAATTTTAGCTCTGGTATTAATTTTAGTTCGACATTGTTACGTGTTTGTTGCTGCATTTGCAAAACTAGAATGATCATGGTAGCATATGATTACTTCAAGAAAGAAGGGCATAGTGATCTAACTCATTGCGAAGGAAATCAACAGCAAGGTGATGGTCTTCTATGTTGGTTCCAGTATTGACGACAACGTGTGAAGTTTGCTTTCTTCTATTTCATATGCCATTTGCTCTTGGATATTTGATGACCAGGACTCCAGAGAAAATGGTGTATTCATGCAACAATGTCCGTTGAAACCACTATTTTCTTTATAATAAACTATGCGACCATTGATAATGATTTAATCAGTTCCTTTCCACTGACAATCTGCTAAAATAGATCACTGCTTACAGTATATTAAAAGAACTGGAAACCACTAAATTTTCTTCCAGCCCATTTTACCAGTTATATGGAATGTGTTTATTTGTTTATGTGTGTGTGTGTGTGTGTATGAGTGTGTGTGTGTGTGTGTGTGTGTGTGTGTGTGTGTGTGTGTGTATGAGTGTGTGTGTGTGTGTGTGTGTGTGTGTGTGTGTGTGTGTGTGTGTGTGTGTGTGTGTGTGTGTGTATGTGCGCATTGTGTGTGTGTGTGTGTGTTTGTATGTTGTGTGTGTGTGTGTTGTGTGTTTGTTGTGTGTGTGTGTGTGTGTGTGTTGTGTGTGTGTGTGAGTGTGAGTGTGTGCTATTCATGTCTGCAATTACTGTATGTTCAAAGGGACCAACATGAAACAGAAGTCATGTTTTCTGTTGTGGCCAGATAAATGCTGCCCAGTATCCATCAGAGTTGCATGTAGCATGCAGAGTAGTGCAGTACCACATATTTCCCTCCTATCAATTCATGAATGGGCGGATAGTGAGATTTAATAGGTACGTAATGGCCACATACAAAAACCAAAAGTATCACATGTAGTAGGTTTGATTTCATGCCACTCAACTTTCTCTATCCTGGAAGAGCCCTGTACGCTTGAGGTCTGATGACAGTGGTCCTAATTTTCCTCTTGTGTGCATGTGGTTCCATCCATCTGCTGCATGGCTTACTAACAATGGTCCAAGTGACAGCAGCTGTTTCTGTGAGAATTCATTTGGATTGTATCATTTTTGGCATACCAAGTGTTACTGACGGCTTCATCGCGTGTACGGGAAGTGTAGTCTACCCACAGACTACAGTGAAGGTGGTAAATAACACCAGAACCATGTCCCATACAGTTACAATGAGTCGTGGCACCCTACATTGACCTTTCTTTTGCTATTTGTGGGATATGGTACACGCCTTTGTACTGGTACATTGTGCACGTGTGTATTTTTGTGTGCATTGTGTAAGCAGACAGTGAAACTTGTTGTACGGGCCACCTGTGTAGAAGGACAACTTGTCTATTGTAAGAACATGACAATCCTTGGGTCACTGCGGTGGTGCAAATGTACCTATACCTTAAGGTTCACTTGTCCGCAGGGGTCGCGTTCACCTTGCCCATAACTGGTCTGTAAAGTGAGAGAGGCTTGAACAACTAGGTAGCATTGGTTACTGGTCTGTGAAATGTTGAGCTTTGTATGACAGATATTTTGTGCACCTCGCTCTTTGTTGAGTGTCCTCTGTCCGTATGCGTTTTCATGCACACAGGTGTACATGTGTGCACCTACTACAGCATGTGTATGTTTATGTGAAAGGTGTGTAGTTATGTGTGTGTAATGAGACCACTATTAGAAATGAGTAGCAAATGGTGGATGGACAAATGTCCTAGCGTTATCATGTTGGTTCGGACAATTTCAGCTTTGCTTGGACAAACTTTTGGAGAAGTGTACACATGTGCCACAATACCAGTGTTCTTAGATAAATTGTGAAAGTATATGTAGGTGAGCACTCTCAGTACTGACAACTTTGTGACCATAACTACCGTATGCATGTAAAATGAGATGGTAGTGCTCAGCCAAATCTCTGACCCAAAATTCTTTAGGTCGGACAAAATGCCAAAATGGTCGGACACTGTCTGAATGCTGACCATTATTTCTAACACTGTAAGACAATCGAAGGCATGCATGCATATATACATATATGTATATATGCGCATTATGTATGCAGGCGTGCACGGCATATGTACACATGTGTGGATTTTGTATGTACACTTGTCACTTTATCAGTGTATGAATGCTTTGTATGTGAATATATGGTACATGTGAGTTGTTCTTCCACCTAAGAGGTTTCACTTGTCTGGGTCCTGTAAATGCCGTTAACCCTTGATTTTGTGGTAGCAATGATGCCAGCACTGCCACCTAAAAGGGCCGAGAATTACCCCTATTGGAAATGTGTGTGCAGTGTGTGTGTGTGTGCATGTGAGGTTGTATCCCTCATGGCTTCTGATGCCTCGAGCTGTGATGTCTTTTGCCTTGTTTCTCGGCGTTGGCCATTCCTTAGTCTAACCTATGGTAGCTCATCCCTGGCTTCTGTGTGATATTGGCGACATGTTGGTATTCTGTGAAGATTTGGCCAACCATTATCATCAGATTAAGCTCCTTTCATACCTTTATTTCAAGGCCAGCCAAACTTGTCCTTAACTTGCCATAATGGGCAAGTGTACCGCGATACTTGTGCACTAGAGTAGCTTCCAGGATTGCTGACCAACCCAGCTTTATCAGTGATTTGTATCTCGTTCCGGGATTAAGATCGCAGTATTTCTTTGTGATGTGTTAGATCAAGTTGATAGTGCATTCCTCTATTAATTTATCCTTTCTACGAAGAAATTGGCATTTTACTCTGAGAAACTCTCTAGCTGCAATCGACTTCAGTATGACAGAAATGTCTGCTGTTTGAATGCAGATACAAATGCACACAGTGCAATAGAATGTAAGAGATAACATGTGTCACTGTGTGTTTAGCGGTCTGTATATGGTGTATTCCAAAATGAGCAAACACAGAACGTCCATAGCAGGTGCTAGAACAAGTGCCCTAGTGTTTGTCTCTGTTGTGCTGTGTGTCCCACTGCCATATGTAGGTCCACTTCTCTTCAAATGGCTCATGCACTTAGTTGACTCCAATTTGGTGTACATATGTGTTATCAGGTATTGTGTATGGAAACATTAGTGAGTGTACTTGGGAACACTTCCACACTTTGTAGTACATTGTTGCAAGTGGCCTTTTGTTCACTCCCTCACTGATGGAAAGAGAGTGGGTAGACTTCCATACAACAGGAAAAGTGTTGTCCAGTGACATTGTAACCAGTAGCACAAGGTGTGTTGTACAACCATTGAGTGGTCTTTTGAGGGCCATAGTGTCTGCATGTGTTTGATAAAGAAGGGGGTGGGGATAAAACTTCTGCTTGGGATGGCAGTAGTGCCTATACACATGTACAACAGGAATTGGAGTGGGGGTATGCCTCCCTCACTTTTTGACACTGTGGGCTATTTTTTTCATTTGTCTTCGTAATATTGTAGTAAACAACATCTAAGATCTTTGGCTCTTTCACTTTGTGAGTGTTCCTATGTATTTTGTAGTGCCACATGTGCTCAGTGTGATAGGATGTGGTATTGCTGTTCTTCTGTACATTTGAGCCACTTTATTCCCTTACACTGTCGCATGTATTGTATTCTATAGATCTTACCTTCTAAACCCTTCCAACACACTGGGTGCTTCTATATTTTGGAGTGTACAAATACATTGAAGGCTTT
>CAUJGJ010000185.1:3864274-3871774 GCA_963170055.1 Halisarca cf. caerulea | reverse complement strand
GTAACCGGATGACTCTTAGTTCCAATCCTTGCCTTGTCTGTTGTATTATCTGCACATTTGCATGCATTCACTGTGCAAATTTGTAAGGGAAAGTACGAAATGGTCAACATGTATCAGAATGTTTTAGGAATTTTGTTAGTTCCACCTTTCTCAAAGCAGTGTAAGGGTGTGCTGTGTATCCATTCTAAATAGCTAGTGTATAGATGACTAGGATATTACAAACATGGGTTCTTACAGGGTAATTGCCAGGATGACCTTATCATAATATAATTACCTAGTGTTGTTTGTATACTCAGTGATATAGTGGAGAGGAGATGAATGTTTATTTTTTATTTGATTCTGTTTTGATACAAAGTAGCCCCTCATATGGCAATACAAATGGAGGTATTCATGCTACATGTGGAGGTACTCGGTAACTGTGTTCATGTTAGCGTTCGTGCTAAGTTGCACCAAATGTGCCAGCTTTGTGTGTTAAGCATGTAAAGGATGTTTAGTATGGTGTAATATTGTGTGTGTGTGTGTGTGTGTGTGTGTGTGTGTGTGTGTGCTCACTACCCTATATGTTGTACAATATTATATGCTATAGCTATAACATGCTTGTGCGTCTTTCTATGGGACTAAGTGCGTACATACATACATACATACAGTGAAACCTCTATAATCTGCCAAACCCACTAATCCGCCCAAGTCTCCGTAAACGAATTATATGGATGTACTATGTTCAAACCTTGTTAATCCGCCAACCCCGCTAATCCACTACAAAACTGGCCTTCCCTATTGTGGCGGATTAGAGAGGTTTTACTGTACATACATACCTGCACGTTCCCACGTTTGTGTGTATGTATGCATACCTGTACATACGTATTCTTGCACACACCTTGGCCAGAACACGGCGGTGCATCCTGTGTAGAGGTTTACATATCTACAACTGTAAGCCACTACAAAGTGCCCTCAAGCCATGTATATTTAATAACAGATGTTTGGTTTCTTGCCTTTACTGTAAGTCTATGGTCTGTCTGTGCCACATGGCTTCAGTACTCTTTGCCAAATGTTGGGCATCCAATGCTACTTGGGCAGTTTTATGGCTTGACCCCACCCTGAGGAAAATGAATATCATTAATTCCTGTCACTTGTGTGGCCTCTACATGTAGTGTAGTTGAGCTGTGACTGCTTCTGTGACTGCTTCATGCTCTGAAAGCAGCTTAAGGTAGTGAGGAATGTATTGTTCCATTGCTGCAGCAACTAGCTAACAATGGACTAAAGAAAGGGAAAGGAAATGGGGGTCACTATCAGTACACACATGTACAGTTGGAGCGAGAAGGAATCATCTTAGAAACACAAGGGATTCCTGAGCAACGGTCAGTATGCTGCGGGTTGTTGTACAGGTTTGTGTGTTCCTATGACCTCACTGGTGTGACATTCATCTATGCTTGTTAATCTTGTACTTGCGTTATCAGTCTGGGTGTCTTCTTCCATTCCTGACCTTGAGGTTGCCTTGAGCTGTGTGTGCGTGCGTGTGTGTGTGTGTGTGCTCCAAAGTCTTCATCTTATCTCTCTTTATACCTCTCTTTATTTCAGTCGGAATAACATCTACTATATATTTTCAAGTAATGACCCTGGTATATACAACATTAAAATGTATTACAAAGGTATGCTTATTATGTGTTACTGTCCGCTACTGTTTACATCTTCATATGGTAGTGTCTGCCTTATATTGCCTTATGAAGGCAAATCATGGCGTCTTCTGAAGTTGATGTTGTATGCTTCATTAGGCCATAGTAATTTGGTGCCCAGTAGAGTCTACATTAGCATCATACCAACACCTACACTGGCATGCAAGGCACTTGTGGCAGAGTTTCTTGAAGTTCAAGGATAGCTGTAATTTACCATATTGTCACCAAACGCCAACAAATATTGAGTTACTTGTGGTTGGTCAGCTGTGATGAATCTGGATATACCAATGCATAGATAGGATCCAACATTGGCACACGATAGCACCTATTTGGTAACATTCACCCGACCACATACTAAGTGAGAAACATGATGATGTCAAATTATACATGCATCATGATTGATAAGCGTTGGATTAACTTTATGTTCGTCATTATGTATATACTGAATTATCAGTGACCAACATCTATACCTATCGCTGTAGGGAAATCTGACCCAATTTATGAGAGAAACATGCAACTTGAAGACCTACTGGAAATGCAAAACCAGTCAGATCCGGTTAGTACCAGAGTGCATAATACACACTTGAGACCAGCTAAATGTATTGCTCACTTTGATGAAATTAATGATTTGCTATTAGCGAATTTGGCTTATTAAGGCCTAAAGGCAACACACACACACACACACACACACACACACACACACACACACACACACACACACACACACACACACACACACACACATTGATATGGTGTGTTCTGCTTTTGATATTAAAGGTCATTGACATGGAAGGTTTTGTATTACTGAGTGTGAGGAGGACCCTGTTGTTAATGAACCGACTTTTTATCAAAGGAGACACTCCGCATAGAGGAAGCATTCAGAGACGTCTCAGTTTGTCCATCTCCTCCACTTCCAATGTCAAAATATAATGCACATCCATCCAGCATACATCTAGACCGTTGTACATAACTTTACATATGCATGGATGTCCTTTGTCAGCCTAAATTTTCTGTAAATGTGCATAATTTTATACGACTGTTTATTTTCTTAGTTGTACTTTTGGTTTAATGCCATGCTCCAAATTTAATGATTTGTGTAATTATGTTATGTAATTTTGATTTTCAACTGACATAACTTTATCTGCATTTCAGATGAACACACATCACTGTATATTGTATCCCACTAATAGTGTGTTATTGCTCTCTTCTTGTCATGTTATATATTACAAATATAGTAGTTCTGTGTAGCGTAACAATGGTATTATTGCTATAGCTAGATGTATGTATTGTGGTGCATATATGAATTCTAGTGTGCACCAATATGTATATAGATTTGTCTGCTTGTATAATAATAATATTATTATACATTATGTAATATATAAGATACCTGTATTAAAGTACGTACACTACATATACTGCATGTATACTGTATATACTGTATGAATATGTGCATTAATGCACATACCACGTGTATACATAGGTAATTAATAATGTGTTAGAATCATGCATATATTATATAATTGCTGATTGAGTAAATATATACCATACACAGTATAATTAATGCATTACTGCATGATCAAGTGTACAGTTGAGTATATATACGTGAACAATTATATATATATATAACTAATATTATATCCAGGGAATAGATGCTGTATAAATTCTGCATTCTGCAAGATAATTTCACCCATTGCAAAACTATTAAGTTCCATGCAATCGAAAGTCAATCAAGTTACCATATAAGTTATGGCTTCAAGCTCCTCATATATGGAAAGGTCAAAATTTTATCGAATTGGTTGTGACCATAATATTATTATTGTTAGTAATGATTGTAACATAGCTGCAAATGAAGAATACACACAAGTACAGTCACATACCTGTCGTTTATGCAGACACAACCATTCCTCATTGGTATATTTGCACAGCACACTAATGTGTGTCATATTATGGATAGTGAAATGCAAGGGCATTGGCCGAGGAAGACAGTGGCAGATCTAGATAATGGGAAAGAGGGGTCTAAGTGGCAGTGAGTTCAGCGAGCCGCAGAAAATTTTTGGCCTTTCCACACCCATTTCCAGTCACGTGACTCATTTTCTGGCAAAAGATATATACTCAAGCGTTCATTTGTGGTATAATCAACAACAAGACAAAAATTAAAAATTAAAGTTGAGTGTACAGCATGATTTCATCCGGGACATAAAGAAAGTTTTATTAAATTTAATGGAAATGATTTTGCAACTCTGACAAAATGGCCGCCGCGCACATGCGCAAACAACAATTCTGGTCAGTGGAGAAAAAGAAAACGAACATTTTTAGGCGTTTCAGCAGTAACTTGAAGACTTTGAGTAAGAAGACCTGTTCTCCTTTATAGGTACAATCCAACTAAATCTAGTAAGTACAGTAAACAAACAAACAGGTGCAAATATTATTTCCATAGCTACAACTAGCTGGAGCCTTCCACAGGTTGACTTGGCTGAAAGGGGGGTTCCATGGCACCCTGAGATCCCCCCTAGATCTGCCACTGGACTTGCACATGTGCAGTGCAAATGCAAATACTGTGATACATGAATGGGAAGACTGCCCATACTGCAGATCCAATAAGAAGGCACAGCAAGGTGGCCAGGAAACAGTGTAATATTTTCAGGTGGACAGTAAACTTAAGTGAAAAATGGTGGCAGGAATGGGAAATTTGATCCTACACAAACTATGCACTATAGAGCTGCCATCATCATGCTGAACAGTATGCTTACTCTACTAAAATGTTACTCCCAGCATAGGTGGGGTGGGACTTTCCAGCAACCCCATGTGAATTGGGGAGAGATTAATCCTGACTCCTAATAACCCTGTGTCCAATGTAACATTTGTATATTATACAGTTATTGCTCAATAATCTTGAATGATTCTGTAGTCTATGAATGTAGTTATAACATTTTTGTTCTTGACTAATAAAACTATATATAGGTCAAGAATATGAGAATTATAGCAGTACGTACTGCTTATGTTGATGTAAAATATCAGTGACACCACAAAATGTAATATAAATTATATATTTTTATCATAAAACTGTTGAGATATATTGCGTGTGTACGTGTACGCACACATTGTGATGATAACTATATGAAAAAGAATTATCAATGTATAATTCTCTCTTTTTAGTTGCTGTAATTGCTACTTTGAAAGGAGTAACCATGCAGGTCCTATACGAATCGAAATGTTTTATTCATATGATAGTACAGTGAAACATGTCTATAATGACCATTCAAGGACGAAATAATTGTGGTCTCTGTAGACAGGTGTCCTTGTACGGAGGTGCTTTTGTACAACTGAAGTGGACAATGAACCAGCCTACTGTGGTCTCTATAGACGGGTGGTCTTTATATGCAAGTGGTCTTTATGACAGATTTCACCATATTATACTGTCTACCACTCAATAATTTTGGTAGGCAAGGATGTTTGACACGTGTCACCATGAGTCATGTGACTTCTGTACCGTGGTATGAGCACAGTCAACTTCGCTTCAAGCCTCCTCTGGTCCAATACACTGTTAAAGGGGAGTGCAGATGACAGCTTCTTCGTCAGATGAAATTTTGTAAAGGACCGGTAAGCATCTAACATCTAGTAGTACCTTTGTTGTATCAATAGTTGAAAATGGAATGTTACCCTCCTCAGCATAACATGAAGAGTGGAACACCAGGCAATCTGCATTTGTGTTCCTATTCAATGTCAAGAATACAAACAAAAATCATGAAAAATTACTTGTTTTGGTGTATTTTGCAATGTGGTAATCCTCATATTGTAGGCTGCCCTTAAGTTGAACCTCAAAGGGGAATCCAAAGATGTTCCACCTAGCAGAAGTTGAATGACAGAAATTTAACATATATATCCAATAACTTTATTATATGTTTGTTTGACTTTGTGAACAATTCCAAGTCAGGCATAGTGAAGTAAAGAGATGCTTCAGTTTGTATGTATATGATATGTATAACAACTTCTAATGCATGTATATAATATGGTATACAAACAAATTATGCATGGATGTGCACATGAATGTGTGTGTGTGTGTGTGTGTGTGTGTGTGTGTGTGTGTGTGTGTGTGTGTGTGTACGTGCGTGCATGCATACGTGTATGTGTGTGTGTGTGTGTGTGTGTGTGTGTGTGTGTGTGTGTGTGTGTGTGTGTGTGTGTGTGTGTGTGTGTGTGTGTGTGTGTGTGTGTGTGTGTGTGTGTGTGTGCATGTATGCATGGATGTGTGTGTGTGTGTGTGTGTGTGTGTTTGTGTGTGTGTGTGTGTGTGTGTGTGTGTGTGTGTGTGCTGTATACGCAAACAAAAACATATGAGATCGATAATAAATGAGAGAAAGCATGACATTATAGTGGTTGCAGAGACAAATTCAGCAATCTTTATCAAATACACTCAAAATTTTGTTGGGCCCACAGAAATAATTTAGTTATTGTCTTATATCACAACACTATGTAATAATTGTGGTTACTTCATCACAGTGTATAATATATTATATATAATTATATCTAATATCTGTTGATTTCAGCTGATGATGACAGCATTCCTCCTAGTGTACATACAAGTACACACAGAGCCGAGTTTCAATGGATCAGAGCCTAGGAATAGGGGCATATAGGTGAGCATTACCCAAACTTTAAACCATGCAGTGCATATTTCCAGACTGAGTATTCAGTGATACATATTATATGTACTTAACCGTATGTGACAAGATTGGTCCGCTCAATGCTGTATGTCATTGAGTGAGATTTACCAGCCACAAGTGCCTTTACATCAGGACAGTGTCCCAGCTACAAATACACTCTGAATGTAGCAATCAATGAGCACTCTTCAGTATTTCCCTGTGGCAATTAAATGTTTTTCTTGTGAAACGATTATAGGGTCGGAGTTCTATTAACAGAGCTGCAAACAATTGTTTTGCAGTACAAGTTTAAACTAAGTCTTAATTGTTCGGCATAACTTCTGTTTTCCATCATGCTGTGTTCCCTACTGCATCCTTGTTGCAGAATGTTGCATCAGAGTGGTCAGTTGAGCTCAGAGCTGCTATTACTGATTTTCTATTCTGTGTCTACTGTCTGCATTCATAGCCACGACCACTATTTCCCATCTTTCTGCAGTGGTCACCACATCCTACGTCTATAGCAGCGGGGAACGCCACAAAGAGTTCCCTTGAAGTGCCCTGCATCCCACGCGATAAGCATGTTTGTGCGTACAGTGAAGTAGGCTTACCGCACGGCGGGCGTCACGACTTATTGGTCTTCCATTTCCTATGGCGCTGTAGCCGCAATAGCGGAAGCGAGAGAGTATAAAAGAGCACAGGGCGCGATTTTCCCTAGCTGGAAGCTAGTGTGCACCAGAATTCTAACACATCGATTGCTTGAGCGCATTCGCCTGATTTGTAGTTTCTGTATGCCTGTCCTGTCTGATCCGTCCGACTTTAGTATGAAGATGTCTGAGGATGTGCAACTGGGCACGCTTGTGTCACCGTACGGAGTCGATACACAAGCCAACGTCGCGGGTAGCGCCGAGGAAGAATTAGATGAAGACAAAGTCAAGAGACCCATGAATGCTTTCATGGTTTGGGCAAGATCGAGAAGAAAGGAACTAGCGGACGAAAACCCCAAGTTACATAATTCAGAGATAAGCAAAAAGCTCGGTGCTGAGTGGAAATCTTTAGCGGATGATGTTAAGCGACCGTATATCGACCAAGCCAAGAAACTTCGAGAAGAGTTACTAAAGAAATTCCCCAACTACAAATATAGACCGAGAAGAAAGAAGCAACAGCTCCAAAAGAAACCAGGAATGGAC